>JAVTVY010009575.1:0-44232 GCA_036873755.1 Hanleya hanleyi
AGATTTTCCCTGGGACCCAGCAGCACCTCCGGTTGAAGTCTTGCCTGAAGACGAGCGTGTCAGGGACATTTATCGACGTCACTAGGCTACCATACGCCATTGTTTTCACCGTGACCGTCGTCTATTGGACTTGTATAACTATCGACTGCAGGACCTCACGTATTTGTCTACCTATGCCGAGAACATTTTCACAGATCAGGTGACAGCGTTCAAGTTGAATATGACATTCGGGTACATTTTACGGCACAAGGAGACGGATCAGGTGCGGTATTATTATCCCAGCAATAATACCTATGTGTTTGATCAACCGTTCACGGTGACGGATGCGATTTCTCTGGAGCCACTCATCGACCAATTGACTACGTTGGATCCATTGGAATGGGCCCGGTTGCAACGCCCCAATACCCAATGGCTTGTGGAAATGGTGACCAACGTCACATTTTTCGTCACGAAAATGAGAGATCATCCTATCGGTGCTCCTGTAGTACTACCTGGTTGCTTCATCGACACGGCCTGTATGCATTAACAGGAGGGATAAAGGGGTCCTACAAAGACCGGAAATGTCTGTTTCGGTGTTTGGCCGTGCATGTGGACGAGTGTAACCCCCGGGCTTGTGACAGAGTGGCCAATGTCTATTGGGAACAGTATTTACAGCAGCAAGACTTGGATAAGCGGCACTTCCGTGGAGTTCCGTTCAAGAATTTGGATGACGTGGAAACACTGTTCAACATCAATATATTTGTATACCGATTACGATGCGAGGAGGAGGATACATTTGTGGCTGAATTGGTTCGTCGTTCAACAGAACGGTATGCTGCTACGATGAAAGTCAATGTGTTCGACGACAATGGCGTGAGTCATTTTTCGCTGATCTACAATATGAGCCAGTACGCCCAGTCTTACAGTTGTGCCCAATGCCATCGGGTGTTTAAACATCCTCGGGACTTACATCGACACGAGAAAATCTGTACGAACGTTGTGAAGCGAGTATATCCTGGTGGTGTGTATCATAATAGGCCTACTATTTTCGAGGAGCTGGCCGATGAGGGTCTGATCATACCGGAGGCGGACCGTTATTTTCCCTACCGGGCGTGTTACGATTTTGAGGCCCTGTTTCAGCGAAAACGCAGTGGACGCATGATGGAGTATTTAGAGGAAGTCAGTGCGGCTAGTACAGAACTATTGGTGTCCAAGTTCCAGGACGTACTGGACCAGCTGGACGATCGGATTCCTATACCGGGTGTAGCGTTTAGTGACGATGAAGAGTCCGAGTCCGAGTCGGAGCCCGAGTCGCAGCCCATGCAGTCGCAGGATGTGCCTTTACCGAAACCGTATGCGGAGAAATTGAAAGTGCGCTTCCTACAATATCTAGGCCAGTTACCGGTGCTAGGTTTCAATTCGGGGCGATATGACTTGAACATGGTGACGGAATTTCTTTACCCCTACTTGGCCCAGGCGAATACCATCAAGTCCGTCATCAAGAAGATCAATAATCATATGGCCCTCACTACCACATCACTGCATTTCCTGGATGTACGGAACTACTTAGCTCCTAATTATAGCTATGATCAGTGGGTGAAGACGTATGACTGTGCACAAACCAAAGGGAGGTTCCCTTACACGTATATATCGACGCTCGACTGTTTGGAGGAAACACAGTTGCCACCCCGGGATGCGTTCTTTGATGATTTGAAGCAAGTAGAATGTCCCGAAGACACGCACCGGGAACTACAGCAGGTATGGAACGATCAACATATGCAGACCTTGCGAGATTTCCTGATATGGTATAATAACCTAGATGTGATTCCTTTCCTGGAAGCGGCCGAGAAAATGGTTCAACTCTTTCGTCGTGAGATGCACGTCGATATCTTCAAGGAGTGCTTGAGTTTACCGGGTCTGGCGCTTCGCCATCTTTTTCAAGCGTGTCCTACGTACTTCTCGCTGATACAGCAAAAAAGATGCAGACATGCATGATTGTCTAAAGCAGAACATTGTGGGCGGACCGAGTCTTATTTTTCACCGTTACCACGAGAAGGACGTCACTACTCTCCCCAGTGGAAAACCCTGTGCTAAGATCATCGGTTTCGATGCCAATGCCTTGTACCTGTGGTCTCTGGGCCAACCTATGCCCAGTGGCCATTATACACGTTGGTTGGCGGAAGGTCGGCATTTTACACCGCAACGCACGCCCTACAAGCATCTGGCTGATCAGTGGTTGGATTGGGAAGCCTATCGACGGGGAATTTATATACGACACCAAACCAACGCCACAGAGAAGCGCATAGGAGATCGTCGACATCCCGTCGATGGGTTTGCCCTGGTGGGTAGGACACCGACCGTATTCCAATTTTACGGTTGCTATTGGCACGGCCACGGATGTCATTTCAGCGCTGGACGCTTCAACGAACGACGTGGAAAAACACAGGAAGAATTACGGGAAGAAGTGGTGGAGAACGGTGATTATGTGAAAGAGAGAGGATACCATCTGATCGAAATGTGGGAGTGTGAATTTCACACCATGTGCCAGGCCCTGCCCCATTTACGGCGTTTCCTAAAAAAGCGCGAGTACCCCTTGAGTCGTCGGCGACTCCTGAGTCTGCCACAGATGTTCGACGCCATTCGTTCGGGGGACCTCTACGGCTTTGTCGAATGTGATTTGCATGTTCCCGACACTCTCAAGCCCCTCTTCGCCCAGTGCCCTCCCATCTTTAAGAACACGCTGGTGGGTCGGGATGATATTGGAGACACCATGGGGGCCTATGCGGAGCAACACGAGTGTTTGCCTCAACCTCGACGGATGTTGATTGGCAGTATGTGGGCCGAGAAAATCTTGCTGGGCACTCCCTTACTGCAGTGGTACATGAACCACGGTTTGGAAATTACCAAAATATACCAAGTGATACAGTACGTACCCCACGCCTGTTTTGCGGAGAATGCCGACATCGTGACGTCGGCCCGTCGTCAAGGTGATCAAGACCCGAGTCAGGCCACCATCGGTGAATCGTGGAAGTTGACGGGCAATGATTACTATGGAAAAACAGTCACGAATCAGGATAAGCACGTGAACGTGAACATTTGTACTACTGCCCAAGCCCGCAAAAAAGTGAATTCTCCTCTGTTTCGGTCCGTGGAGGTCATCGATGACGACACGTATGAAGTCACTTCAGCCAAGAAGACTATCCGTTACAACCTACCCCTGCAGATTGGATGTATGGTATACCAGGTGGCCAAGCTGAGGATGCTGCAGTTTCTGTATGATTTCATGGGTGTATTTTAATCCATCAGACTGGCAACTCATGGAGATGGATACGGACTCGGCCTACATGGCCGTCTCTAATGCGGATTGGGAGTCCCTGGTGAAACCGGAGTTACGTACCCAGTATGAAGCGGAACGGGACCAGTGGCTGCCTCGACGTGACCATTACCAGTACGATAAGCGTACGCCGGGCCTCTTCAAGCTGGAGTGGAGTGGGGATGCTATGATTGGTCTCTCCTCCAAGACGTATTACTGTTACGGGGGAGACGAAAATAAGTTTAGCTGCAAAGGGGTGAGCCGGCGCGATCCCAACATCGACAAAGCCTTGTACCTGAACGTGATGCAAAGCCAGGCCAGTGCGAATGGCACTAACCGAGGATTTCGGGTGGTGGACCACCAGATGCGGACGTACATTCAGCAACGAGACGCCTTTACTTTCTTTTACCCGAAACGGAAAGTGCTGGCCGATGGTGTGAGCACCACTTACTTGGACTTGTGAACGGAACACACACACTATAACTGTTGATACACGAGTTAAAAAACTGTAAAAGTCAGGATGGCCGAGTGGTCTAAGGCGCCGGTATTAAGTGCTGGTCGGCGAAGAGCTGGCGTAGGTTCGAATCCTACTCCTGACAGAACTTTTTTGGACCTTAACCATACTATTCTATTGTACCCTGTATTCTATTGTACATAGTGTAGCCCTTCTTGTTGACTTAAATAAAAAATAAGTCAAAACCATCATTTTTGTGTTTTTTCATGAATTTTTATTGAACATCAATGAACGTCAGAACAACAACGTCATAACAATAACGTGATAATAAAAAAAACAAGTGGCCTGCGCGCAGTGCATTTAAGTTAACCAGAGAAATGGAGCATGCACATTAAAACGAGAGGCCGTCCAGTCATAGACGAGTACATCACGGTCTTCGGTTTGACAATAATCATCAAACATGTGTACAATGGTTGGCATAGAATGTCCTCTACTCCGGTGAGTCAGATAAAACACACAGTACTGTCCGCACACACTACTCCCGTGTCACCAAGGGTAAGAACGTTTTCACAATGCTGCCCAGTATGTTCCCCAATCCGTGACCTCGTTGCATGCGTGCACCGCTAAAGATGGGCAAGCCTCCTCCCGTTTGTTTCTTGTAGTAGTCGGCATAGCTGGGCGTATGGCACTGGTACGGCACGTACATTATACGAAGTGAGGAGAACGGGCTTGTCGGAAATGAAGTGTCAGCACCACTTTCCCTCGTTCGAATGCGACCGGGTGTCCCGTGTCATCTCTTATATCCACCATGATCGTGTTGATATCGGTATGTCGTACGGGCAGGTAGAGTATATGGTTGAAACTCTGGTTGAATTGATTGCCATACGTCTTGCTAATGGGCACCACCCGTAACAGAGGTGTGTTCACATCGCCCACAATATGCCTGTCCACTGCGTCCGAGTAGACGTACAGTCCGTACATGCCTACTTTCATATCCATCACAACGTCACCGTTGTCGGTGGTGGGCCCCGTGTACACGCTGTAAGGCAGACCTAACATTTGCTGTAGTGTAGGACTGAGTTTCACAGCCACGTTAGGGCTCAGCAGGATACAGGCCTTGTCGTTGTGTGCGTTGACAGCCCAGATCACGTGATTCTTGAAGGGATAGGCTTTCATGGGTTTTGAACTATTCGTGGCCTCCCGTAGAGACTTGTACTCCAACAAGGACAGCAGACCCTCTATGAACTTCTGGGGCGTATCGTATTGGCCTTCGGGGAGAATGAGTTTGGTGACTTTGCCTTCGTAGGTCACCTCGTACCATACTTCTTGGTCTCGTACGTTGTACCACGAGTAAGGGTACTGAATATCTACCAGTCCACATTCCCACCAACCCGGTAAATGTAACGGTTGTGGTAATTGAGTGACATACTTGGCCAAGGTGTTGTCAGGAAACACATCGAGTGAACTATTACTGGGCAACGTCAGGTAAAACATGACGACTGAGCTGTTCTGGCTTCTGCGCCGGGTTTTTATAGGGGCGCCCTAGTAGGGTTCCCAGGCCTTGGGCGCCTTACCTCGGCGTTGTGATCGTCGCGGTGACTTAGATCTGGTAGGTACTCGTCGTCGTTGTGGTGTTTTGGGCGGTGACATGGGGGCCCAAGAAGAGGAGGGTGGTGGTGGTGGTGGTTGGTGTCGGGTCGATTGCTGCATAAAGGCCCAACGGTTAGGATTCCCTACCAATTCTTGAGGGGTGTGTGTATCTTTTAATCCCTGAGCAAAGGCTTCCCAGCCCGGTGGATTAGAGTGTTTGCGAGAACGTACCATATCGTTGATCAAATCGGTCATATGAGACCCCGGCACCACTTGGTTTCGAATCAGCAGTTTTCCCTCATCGTTCCAACCCATATCGGAATTCTGTTTCACCCGGTCCAACAATAAACGCGCCTTGGTCTTGAAGGCTTTAGGCACACTGGCTAACACTTCCTCTTCCAGCTGAGGTGAGGGTGGCGGTGGTGTGAGTGTGGGCGTTGCAGGTAGTTGTGGGAGTGGTGTACTACTACTCCCTCTATATTGATCCATAAACGTCTGGTACCGGTTCAGCGTATGATGGTAGAGTTGAATTTTCTCGTGATCGGGTAGTCGACGTTGGAGTATACTATTCATCTCTTCATCCAGAGACTGGAGTTGTTGCACTGTGGCAGGGACGGGATAGGGTGATTGCAAACTCTGTAACAGTCGAGGTTCCACCAGCATCATTTTTTTCGTATGTTCCATGTTTTAGCGTCCCAAGATGGAGCCTAGTAACGATCCCAGTACGGTAGCGGCTAAGGGTGCGAGGAGTGCGCCGAGAAATCCACCTCGCTGTAACACCTGTTTCTTTTTCTTGACACTACCCGTATTCTTCACCAACGTTCGGAGACCCGCCTTGTGCCGTTGCAATTTCCCTTTCTGCAGAGGACTGAGCGGAACATTGCCTTTTAACACATTATGCGCCACTTCACACAAACACCGTACCAAGTCGGGATCCGCGCCGCGCACCAGGGCCCGGCCCACCTCTGGTGGCGCGCTGCGTAATACGCGGAGGGCCGGCGCGTGCTTGCGTATCCGTGCAGACATGATCAGGAAGTGACGGCTAGAGTGGGTTGTTGCTTCTTTTTATTTGGGTGTGTACACCGTCTGCACCTCTCCGGGAAAAATGTGGGTGCGCAATCGAAGGGTCGAGGGGGTGTCTTGTTTCAAGTCGATGAGTAGATACGCGTGAGCTCCTTGGGTAGCATCTTCAAAGGCTTCTCGTACAAAGGCCGTGTTTTTAGGGTACATCTGTTGGGCCAGGTGCATAATTTGGGAAGCGTCTCTGGGGGTTTTGAATAACACCACATACTGAGCATTCAAACTAATGTTCCTGTGCTCTTTGTTCTTACTGAAGAGATTCTGCACGATGTAGATGATGCTCAACCGACGATGATGGCTTCCTTTGGTAAAGAGACGGGTGATTCGACTGTCCGTTTCCGTCATGAGATCGTCCATCACGACCAACGTGTCTTCTGGGATGTCGTCAGGGGGTAATCCTTCCACTAAGGTGAGTCCCGGGAGACGTGCCAGTTCCTCGTACGCCGGTTGCCAAGCTCCATAACACCACAGGATGCGAGCTACGGGAGGTGAAATGAGGGCTGACCCGTGTTGGATGAGGCGTTGAACGAAGTGTGTTTTTCCCGACCCTGTCGGTCCAGCGATGAGACACGTGAAAGGATGCTGCCACCGAGGATCCATAGTTTTATGAGGGTGATTTAGGGTTCGGATCCCACCGGGGGCTCGTAGTGGAACGGTGGGTACCGTTGCCGTGGTAAACGTGATTCACCGGAGTCCACTCTAAATGTTTTTAGCGTCGTGGGTGGTGTACTGGGTGAGGGGTGTCTCAGGGTAGACGGAGGCTGGTGATCAGGTCGAGTCGTAGTAGTACGGGGCGTCGTAGGAGTGTGTGGGTGTCTCTGGGTTGATACGGCGGGAGGCTGGCGGTGAGGTGACGTCGTGGATGGGGTCGGCCGCGTCGTAGGAGTGTGTGGGTGTCTCTGGGTTGATACGTGGCGGTGAGTTGACGTCGTGGATGGGGTAGGCCGCGTGGTATGAGTCGTAGTGGTGGTGGTAGTGGTGGTGGTGGTGGTGGATGATTGAGGTGGAATTGTTGGACGAAGGGTGTTGAAACAGGATATCACGTACGCCAAATCGTAGAACACGCCTCCAAATAAGGTACCCAGAAGCACTACTAGACACACTACAGTACCGACTTGTGCTTTTCGAGTCCGTAACAGTAAGGGTAGATGCGCACTATCCATGGTACAACCCTACACTGAAGGATGGAGGTGATAGGGGTTAGAATTTATAGGCGTTTCATGTCACGGCCTGACACCCAGGAATTAAACGAACGGGGCCAACCTTGCCATTTGACGAAATGATAGGGGATGCCACGTCGACGTTCCGTTTTCAAAATCTTTTCCACCGTGTAGTAGTCTTTCGGTGTTTTCACTATGGGTTGTAATTCTGCCTCGTAAAACGTGCCTTGCAGTGTTTCTCCTTGTAGATCTTCCAGTTGATAGACGTGTGGCTGTCGAGGTTTATGGCGAACGATGACAAAGTGCTCGTCACTCCAGTTGGGCAAGTAACTTTTCTCAAATTGTCCTTTCACTTTACTGATGCGTACCACATCTCCGCGTTTGTAACGGGGTGACGTGAGTGGTGGTGGACTGGGAGAGTACAGCGTATCACGCACTTGATGTTCGTTGCGTTCTGTCACATCGAGGGGAGCTCGCTGGATACTGCGATGATAGGCTCGATTGTACCCTTGTACCAGTTGAGGTAGTACATCGATGTACCGTCGGGTGTTTTTGGCGGTAAAATACTTGTACATTCGTCCTTTGAAGGTACGATTGAATCGTTCCACCACAGAGGCTTTGGTCTCGTTGTACGTATGGAAGAAAAATACCTTCTGTTTCTTAAGAAAGGCTTGAAAGGGCCTGTTGAGAAATTCTGTGCCTTCATCCGTTTGCAAATCTGCTGGAACGCTCGTACCAGATTCTCTCCTGTTTTGGTGCGAATGGGTAGTACCCATGCGTACTTGGATAAATATCGATACAGGTCAACATGTACCGATGTCCATTATTGTGGGGTGCAAATCGACTCATATCCACTAAATCAGCCTGCCATTGTGCGTCTATGCCTCCTACGATGATTCGGTTACGGCGAAAATGTCGTCGGGCTGCTCGATGTAAACTATAAGTGTCTTGGGTTTTTAACCAGTCTCGAACTTCAGTTCGACTGATGCCTTGGGAATGGGCAGCTCGAGCGAGCGCTCCCACAGCGCTATACGCGGCTGGACTGGTAGGGTTGTAATACAAATCGGTTAACACCTTGTTCACACACCACGTAGATGCCGACCCTTTTCCCTTTCGGGACCCCCTCATCGGGGTGCCTGTCTTCCTACCCCTCATCGGGGTGCCCCTGGGTCCCCGTCCGGATGTGGTGTGTTCGCTTCATGAGGTGACACTGACACTCTAGCCTCTGTGCACCCTATAGATATAGTACTTTTCCTGGGGAGTTCCAAGGCTGTATCGGGTTCATGTAGTTGTTCATGGGGTTCAGCCAGCGCGTCCTCCATAGCACGAGCCCACCCCAACTGGTCTGATGACCGCTCTTCCGGTGTAAACAGCTGGTCCACAATAGGCACCACTTTCTCCAAGGCTGACCACAGATCGGGGACTAGGGTGAAGCCTCGCGTAGGGTCTTGGTAGCGGCCCAGGCGTAGGAAGAAGGTGGCACGGTATACGTAGATGGCATTGTCTATGTGGATGAGGTGTCCGTCGAGCTCACCGCTCAACACCCGTTTAAATTTGGTCCAGCCGTCACGAGGTAGCGTCACCGTATTCGATACGGTCTCAGCGGGCGACCAGCAAATATCTCCACGGTCTTCCACCAGGGTGACTTTATCTTCATAGACGTGTAACCCCACCTGGGGTGTAAGGGGCAGGATGGCTCGTAGGTCGGGTGACATGCTTGCTCCAATGTCGAACGGTGAATGACACACACACTCTGTCTGACCCTGGTATTTATAGTGTCAATACCAGGTGGGCACAGACTGAGTCGTACTATTATGATGGGTTATCCTGTAGAGATAGTACTTCATCGACCATGGGGAGTACTTGTTCCAAAGCCGTCCATAGATCGGGGTCCAGAGTAAAACCACCTTGCTTGAGACAGAGGAGTCGAGCAAAATAGGGACCGCGGAAAATGTAGACGTCGTCACACAGGTGAATGCTATCACCGTCGAGGTCACCCAATAACACCCGTTTCAAGGTAGTCCAGCCTTCCGGGGATAAAGAGACACGCGCTGGTTCAGACGTACACCAACACCTACTGTCGTCATCGATGAGCTCCACGCGTTGGGGATACAGCAATAGGGTGCAGTCCGGTGTAAGAGTGCGGGTAGCTACAGAGTGCGCCTGGGGGTGGAGTACGTCGTGGACGTCGGTGATAATAGCTTTCAGCGCCTGCCATAATGCCGGACGGAGTAGGATAGAGGCACCACCACACTGTTCTAACCGGGAAAAAAAAGAATCATCTCTACCACTTCGTAGGTAGACACCGACTCCCACGTGCATGAAATCGACTTCGGGCTCTTTTCCCTGTAACAACCGTGTCAATAGAGTCCATCCTGCTAGGGTTAAACATAGCTTCACCTCTCGGGGATGTTCTTCAATGAGCTGCAGTTCATGGTCATAGACGATGAGGATGACGTCAGGCGTGAGTTGGAAGAAGGCAAGCTCCGCTCCGTGCGCTGCCATAGTGGTGAATGACAAAACACCGACGAGGCAAATCTGTATATATCGATTCTTTCCCTTCGTGAAAGTCCGTGATGACTCGTGAGTAAAAATCCCTAGTCCGTAGCCGTACACGTTATAGGTGCGCACCTCTCTCTCTCTCTCTCTCTCTCTATCCGTACCCGTATACGTTATAGTTTTTATTCCACCCTCACCCTTCGTGAAAGTCCGTGATCATTCGGGCTGTAATGTTATCTGCAATCATTTAACCTAGAAATTGACGAATTTGGTGCAAAATCAGAGGATTGTGAGTTAACCCAGGAAGGGTGGTGGCGCGGACCTGGGCGTAGGCACCTTGTAGGCCACCAATCAGCATCGACTCTCATGTTATAAATAGACGCAATCATTTAACATGGGAATTTGCACTAGGTGAATTTTCGTGTAAAATGAAGGGATTGTGACGACACCCAGAATGCATCACTGGCGCCAGTGGTGTACATGCGACCCTTTTCAGGGCCAACCCCAATGTTATATCAATACACGCAATCATTTAACGTAGGAATTGTGAATTTGGTGCAAAATCAGCGGATTGTAAATTAACCCAGGAAGGGTGGTCGCGCGGACCTCGGTGTAGACACCTTGTAGACCACCAATGAGCATCCATTCTCATGTTATCAATACACGCAATCATTTAACATAGGAATTTGCTAGTGCGAATTTTCGTGTAAAATGAAGAGATTCTGACGACACCCAGGAATGGCGCCAGTGGTGTACATGCGACCCTTTTCAGGGCCAACCCCAATGTTATATCAATACACGCAATCATTTAACGTAGGAATTGTGAATTTGGTGCAAAATCAGCGGATTGTGAGTTAACCCAGGAAGGGTGGTCGCGCGGACCTCGGCGTAGGCAGCTTGTAGACCATCAATAAGCATCGACTCTAATGTTATTAATAGACGCAATCATTTAACATAGGAATTTGCTAGTGCGAATTTTGGTGCAAAATGAAGGATTGTAAATTAACCCAGGAAGGGTGGGGGCCCCCACTATTGGCCAATCAGCAGACCCGAATAAGAGCCAATGAGATGTCTATAAAAGAGCCAATCCGCTATCGCTAAAAAGAACCAATGAAGCCAGCATCACCTAGGTTGAAACAGCCAATGAAAATCACCTGTATGTCAGTATAAAGCCAGCGGGAGCGTGGTGAGCGGCATTCCAAAACCTTTCACCAGACTGACAAGACGTATGAACGATATGGCCAACAACAACAACAACGGAGTGAGGAATGTCAGGGTGGTGAAGATGTCCACCACGGGAGCTGTGGCGAAAATAGTGGCGGCCAGAAGAGAAAAGAACAAAATGATCAAGGCGGTGAAAGATTTTTGGTTGGGACAAGTCCGTGAATGGTGTAGACAAGTGGACAATGATTTCAGTCCGGAGGCAGCCAACATTCTGCGTGCCCTCATCATTACCGCCAGAACAGTGAGCGACGAGGCCTGGTTGGTCCATTTAAAAGAGGCATTGGAGGAATTGCATCCTGAATCTCCACCACAAGAACAAGAACAACAACAACAAGAGCCAGAATTTGTGGATATCAGCGCCATACAACCAGCCAATTTCCTCCAAGACATGCCCATTTCTGACCACGATGAGGGACAACACCGGTACACATTACAGCCATACCGGTACTTTTCAGTCAGCGATATGAGTAGACAGGAAAACTCACCCTGAAGAAAACAGGGTCAACAAATTGACTCCAACGGCCCTTTTCAGGGCCAACCAATTACTCCGAAAGGGGGAACTTCTAACTTGGCACATTCAATTCAAATCACAGGTCCTACATCATGTCCTCTATATTCTATAGTATTACCAATCTCCAACACCAAAAAAACAATCCCTGCCCCGTCAACGGCCCTTTTCAGGGCCAATCCCTTACTTCCAACACATAGGGGTTTTTTTCTCAGTGTTTTAGGGCTAACCCATGCAAAAAATTTGTGCAAAATGAGCGGATTGTAAATTAACCCAGGAAGGGTGGTGGCGCGGACCTCGGTGTAGACACCTTGTAGACCACCAATGAGCATCCATTCTCATGTTATAAATAGACGCAATCATTTAACATGGGAATTTGCACTAGGCGAATTTCGTGTAAAATGAAGGGATTCTGACGTGACCCAGAATGCATCACTGGCGCCAGTGCTGTACATGCGACCCTTTTCAGGGCCAACCCCAATGTTATATCAATACTCGCAATCATTTAACGTAGGAATTGACAAATTTGGTGCAAAATAGGCGGATTGTGAGTTAACCCAGGAGGGTCGTCGCGCGGACCTGGGTGTAGACACCTTGTAGGCCACCAATGAGCATCGACTCTCATGTTATAAATAGCCGCAATCATTTTAACGTGGAAATTTAGTCTAGGTGAATTTGGTGTAAAATGAAGGGATTCTGACGTGACCCAGAATGCATTGGGGTAATATTATAAAGATAGGAATGGACTTTAACCTGGAAATTGATGTGTTATTTACCTATTGTTACCTAGGTATGTGTGCATGTGCAGGAGTTGGTGTTATTTTTATTTTTTTTGTGCTTTGAGTTTACAAGTTTCCTCTTTCGGAAAGATGGGTTGGCCCTGAAAAGGGCCTTTGGAAGATGTAAGGGATTACATCGTTGGGGACAGGTCGGATTGTCTTCTCACAGTACACACCGGGCATGTCAACGCTATGAGTTTACACACTAGGGGGTTGTAATCGTCTGGAAGCTCTGGTAATCGGGCATGTCGGTGTATACAGGCTATACACAAGGCTTGATGCCCACAGGGGAAAATGGCGTATTTGGCGAAGTGATTACAGCATTTGACGCAGCGTAAATATTGTGCTGCTTGGCATTCTGTGTTGGGTGCCAGTCTTCTTTCTATTGCGGTAGCGTAGTGCATGACGTCTTCAATTTGTTCGTTTTCTTTTTCGCCTATTTTTCTTCTGTTCTCTCTTATTCTGTTTTTTCTTGAGTCTTTCTTTTTCTGGTACTCTCTTTTTCTGTGTTTTCTTGAGTCTTTCCTCTTCTCCTCTTTTCCTCCTCCTTCTTCTCCTTCTTCTCCTTCTTCTTCTTCTTCTTCTTCTTAATAGGTCTTGTATAATATCATCCAGCCATGGCTCATCATGTACCATATCGATGTTCTCTAGCGGTTGTAGTTCATCATCTATCATGAACTCTTGTAACAGGTTGTCAATATCCATGGTTTCAGCCAGGGATGACTCCATGACTGTGGACTCAGGCTGGTCAAAAACGGTGTAATAGGCTGGTGAATTTGCACTGGTAAAATGAAAAGCTTCTCCACGTCTCATACAGACTGGCATAATTGTGAATGAATCACTAAATACTGCGCGCTATTTATAGTGTAACGCGCGGACGTCAGCGAAATTTTTATATCACATCTTTGTGCTGACTTACGCTGGAGAAATATTTTGTGTTTCTTTTCCAATTTTAAACCGGTGTCATTTTGCAATAAATGCGAGTGCACGTATAAAATTTATTTCAAGTTGAACTGGGGGCAACTGATCGTGTAGCATTGAAAAATTTAGAAGGGTAGCGGTAGACTAAGCCACTATTTTAATGATTTTATCGATTTTTAGACCCGTAACGTTATGGTTAGGGTAGTGTGGAAAACCCGGTACACTGGAAATAAATCGGTTTTCCTGGGTAAAAATACGTCAAGTATGTTCCTCACAGCCTTATAATGTCACCCTGAAAATTGTAGCCAGTTTATCGAAAGAAAACTAGGAAATTTTATAGTATCACACGGGCTACGGTAACACAGCACTATACAGTGTGCAGGCAAATGTGAGTAGAGCTATGGGTGTCAAATGGACTGTGTTACCGTAGCCCAAGGATAAAATTTCCTACTTTTTTTCTTTTCGATAAAACATGCTGCAGTGAACTCACATTTATTGCAAAAATGAGACCGGTTTTAAAGTTGGGAAAATAAAACACAAAATTTTTTAGCAGGTACCGCCATCTTGGACCCACACCCACAGCCGCCATTTTGGTCCCACTCCCGCAGCCGCCATTTTGGTCCCACTCCCACAGCCGCCATTTTGGTCCCACTCCCACAGCCGCCATTTTGGTCCCACCACCCACAGAACGCCTAGACTATAAATAACGCGTAGTATGTTGCCATTTATTCACAACTACAATCATGGGTACAAGACGAAGGCTATTCAACGATCCTAGAGAACACAGAGAGGTGATTACGAGTGAAGAACATAACGATGGAGTGACAATAATTACAAGCTTTGAGCGGGTTATTGCCGACGAAACGATGATACGGCGAAGTGAAGAACAACTCGAAGAGCTCAGGAGGGTGGCAATGGAAGAAGATGCGAGGTTGATGAGACGGCGAAGTGAAGAACAAGACGAGGAGATGAGGAGGGTGGCAATAGAAGAAGATGAGGATGTACCTACGGACGATGAAGAACTCCCCGACCTAGAGTGGTTAAACAGTAACAGACCTCCAGCAAATACAACGGCTACCCAAACACCAATTATAACAACGCCGGCTACAGAAACACGAACGCCACCTACAACAACAACACCACCACCATGCTCTTGGGCCGAGGTAACCCGCCTCAACGAGGAGATTAATCACATGAGACAAGACATGGATCAAATGGACCCTGTGAATTTAAAACAACAACAAGACCTAGATAAGGAAGAAAGTAAATCAAGCTGCAGCGTGTGTACAGACGACGAAAGCCTGTACGCCCTATTTCCGTGCGGGCATTTATGCCTATGTGAAGAATGCTGGGTGACGCTAACATGTGTAGGGGACACGTGCCACTGCGCTGTGACGGACGAACAGCATTTAAAGATCAAGTGTCCCGTGTGTAGGAAGCAGGTGGCCGGGGTAAAGAGAATCTACCGCTCCTAAAACAAGTGTCGTAACACTTTTCCAAAGGCCCTTTTCAGGGCCAACCAATGTTTTCGAAAGAGAACTTCTAAACTCAAAGCACAAAAAACACCAGCTCCCATCACCCCTATGAAAAAACCTAAGGTCTTCACCACAATAGACTATTAATGTTGAATTTTTTTTTTTAATACAATTATCTTTGCAAAAGAATGAACACTAACAGCCATTTTTTGAATTTTCTACTATTTTTATTAACACAAATAGAATGAACGTGTTCACCAGACTCTGGGTATTGAATTTTTAATACAATTATACGCTATGAAGGCGCTTCAATGCACATAGAATGAACATAAAATGAACATAGTGTAGGAATACCTCAGGAGAGAAGCCGTATTTTCAGCTTGAGCAAGACTGGCAGATGATAATGTCTGAATGTTCCAATGCAATAAGACTTGAAAATGTTCAATATTTATACAACAAGACAATAGAATGAACGTCTTCAGTAAAACTATGAGTATTGAATTTAATACAATTAACAGTAAAACTCTGAGTATTGAATTTTTAATACAATTATACGCTATGAAGGCGCTTCAATGAACGTGTAGGAATACGGTAAATGTTTTCAACACCAGACTTGAAATGTTCAATAGTTATGCAACAAGACTTGTTTGAACTCATCATCGTCTTTCCGCCCCTGGTGCACGTAGATGTAGGTAGCAATCTGTTCACGTGGAATTCTGGGAGCGCAGGCAGCTTCCAATGCCAGGGCAATTTGCTCCTCGGTCACGTCCTGTAGTGCCTCAGTGATGAGCGCGTATGAGGGTATTATATTCTCCACACACGTATGCATGTTTATCGGACTGTTGTTCACACAGCCTGCACATGCTTCGATACGCAAGTGTCGAATGCGAGGTCTGACATGATCCAGGAATGTGTCGATGTACTTCTTACAAATATACTGAGTCACCTGGTCAGACAGGGCTTCATGAATTATAGCTGTGAGACTCTGCAACTTCCGCCACGCCGTTATTTTCAAGGTGACACCCTGAGGACAAGGAACACGCTCTTGCGTATCTGACCTCATTTTCCATTTCCGTATATGCACCGGGAGCTGGTCGTTGAAATAGGCACAGCTGACAAAGATGTCGTCACCCACATAACTTTCGCTTCGTCACTGCCCTGGTCGCGAATAACCGCATCGACGGCGTAATCAAGGGTCTGTAGTTTTAGCCAGGTGTCGAAGGTCAAGGCGATATGCCTAGCTGGTCTGTCGTTAAAGGCCGGTGCGTTAAAATGCACTTGTTCGTCTTTGACACTCACAGTTAAATAGCTGAGAGCTCCCAAATGTTCGTGTGGGCTGCCTGGTAGGCCTGCTGGATAATGTTATTGATCTCCTGCACAGACATAGGAAGTTGCACCTCTTCTTCTTTCACTGGCTCAGGCACTTGCTGGGGCACTGGCTGAAGCACTGGCTCAGGTATTTCTAAAGGTGTTAGTCGGGGCCGTTTGGGTCGTGCAGCGCGTTTGGCAGGTACACCAGACTCTGGGTGCGTACGTTTGCTAGCTGTACGCTGTTCGGTGGTGTCCATGACTAAGATATCATCATCTTGTACAACGTGGGCTTGAAGTAGATCTGCTAGTTCTTCATTTCCCGTCTTCTTCAGCCCCTCCACGAAGGCTAGAAATGCATAGGGGGTAGAGCGCAGTAGACCGTCGATGAGGGCTCTGTTTTGTGATGAAGTGGTTTTCTCAGCCATGATATCTTCGACACGCTATTTCAGGAGTATGTTTTCCTCCATAAGCAGATCACATAATTCGGCCACATGCTGCATTTCATCAATGAGGCGAACACGGTACTTTCGAAGCTTCACTAAAAAGTATGACTCCATGACTGTGGGCTCAGGCTGGTGAGTAACTGCTACGGTGTAATAGTCTGGTGAATTTGCACTGGTAAAATGAAAAAAAGTAAAAGCTTCTCCACAGCTCATACAAGCAGGCAAGCAGGCTGGCTAGAGGTGAGGCAGACAGGCAGGCAGGCAGGCAGGCTAGAGGTGAGGCAGGCAGGCAGGCAGGCAGGCAGGCAGGCAGGCAGGCTGGTCAGGTCAGTCAGGCAGGTAGTGCAATGAATACACCCACCCCTAAAAATCACCTCCTTTTATACGTTTTTCTACAGTCCGCCATTTTGGTCCCACTCCCACAGCCGCCATTTTGGTCCCACTCCCACAGCCGCCATTTTGGTCCCACTCCCACAGCCGCCATTTTGGCCCCACTCCCACAGCCGCCATTTTGGTCCCACTCCCACAGCCGCCATCTTGGTGCCACTCCCACAGCCGCCATTTTGGTCCCACTCCCACAGCCGCCATTTTGGTCCCACTCCCACAGCCGCCATTTTGGTCCCACTCCCACAGCCGCCATTTTGGTACCACTCCCACAGCCGCCATTTTGGTCCCACTCCCACAGCCGCCATTTTGGTCCCACTCCCACAGCCGCCATTTTGGTCCCACTCCCACAGCCGCCATTTTGGTCCCACTCCCACAGCCGCCATTTTGGTCCCACTCCCACACTTGCACTCAGTGACCCCTGTGACGTCATAGTTACATCCGGGTGAAATAGGACTCAATTCACGCTTACACTACTACTTGCGTCACTCAAAAATATAACAAACAAAGAACTTTGATATTTTCATCTCCTTTTGATATGGTGGACCGAGACTTTTTCCGATGGAAATTTCGGGAATTGATGCCAATCTGGGAGTATTTCTAGTCACATTCTTAGTATTTGCTGGCGAAAAGTGGACGGGCTCATTCATAGTGGGGTCCCGTCGAGGTTTAATTGTTGTCTGAATGCAATTTTTCACGCTTTCTGTATTGTACTGTTTATTTTTTCAGATATCGAGGGTTTGGGTTAAAAGATGCGATATGTTCAAACAACCAGCGGAATTAAACACTAGTTACAAAAAGTAGCGTCAGAGATCTTGAACTTCACGATCGAATCTGGCCTTCAATTAAGATATCTAGAATACAGGCATTTGATGGTGCAGCCTTGTTTGACCAGTATCTGCAATAATGTTAACACGATCTACCAAATGCTACCAGACGAGAAATGTATACGTCGTCCGAATTAATCAAACGGCAGTAATCATTTTAGAGGCGAATATCCAGTTTGGCCTTATGTCATTAGGGAACGAGGAGTCATATCTCAGATCTCATTTAGATAATGAAAAACGCCACTAAAACCTGAATATCCCTTATTCTGATAGACATAGACGAGTGTTCGAAGTTTGAACACAGATGTCACAGGTTGGCCGATTGCAAGAACACCATTGGTGGCTATAACTGCACCTGTCGAGAGGGATTTGTAGGTGACGGGGTGGTATGCCAGGGTAAGTTCTTGAAGCATTCTCCAGTGTGGTCTGAAGAACATGAGTAGACTTCAGGTAGAAGCTTTTCTCGTTCATAAACACGTGCATATTTCGCATTTGTATTGTCTTTACATCTCTACGGCTATACAGGCTACATGGACTTGCGAAAAGATGTTGATTGGTATTTCGTTTCAAGATCCGGGTAATAACTTGAGAAACGCTCATCGGATTCTTCTCAGATTTGTTATGCATATACCATGCCAGATGTCGCTTGGAATTCGTTTCGCCCACATGCGCGTACAGGTGGCGCCACCTGGTGCTAACTACTAAAATTTGGTTTCCGGGCAATAACTTGAGGACACTTCTCGGATTCTTTTCAAATTTGGTATGCATATATCATGCCATGAGATGTCCCTTGGGATTGTATTTTGCCTGCTTCTGCCTACAGGTGGTACCACCTTGTGGAAAAATCTGAAATTTGTTTCCTGGCAATAATTTGACAACTGCTCATCGGATTCTTTTGACATTTGGTATTCGTATGCCATAAGATGTCACTTGGGATTGTGTTTCGCACACTTGCACCTACAGTTGGCGCAACCTGGTGGCAACATATAAATTTGGCTTCCTTGCAATAACTTGAAGACATCTCTTCAGATTCTTCCCAAAGTTTGTCTGACGATACCATGCCATGAGATGTCGCTTGGGATTGCGTTTTGCCCACTTGCACCTACAGGTGGTGAGACCTGGTGGCAAAGTCTAAATTTGGTTTCTGGGCAATAGGTTGAGGACTTCTTCAGATTCTAATTTGGTTTTCAGATAATATGCCATGAGATGTCGCTTGGGTAGCGTTACATAATTCCCGTGCTTCGCTGCGTGGAAACTATATTACAACAGGAATCAATGTTCAGTCAGCCATTCTGAGTTGATGTCAAAACCTGAGGAGGCGGAAAGACTCTACCGCTTCCCTGAGAAGTAGCAGTTGCCTCTCTCATATATAACCCCCGAGACCAACAACGCTAAGAAATATCGCTGCTTGTCGATGATAGATCTGCCTGACAAGTATTCTTTCTCCAAATGAATTCCCATGTCGTTTTTTGGACTATCTCTGTCACGCTATGACTGTGACCGTTATTGATGTGAAACACTACGACGTTGAGGCGGCCCCAATACCCCCGGGTTAAGCGGAAATTATATAGAGGCAAGTTACGAAACGTATAGCGACAGACCTTGAGACCTTTAGAGACCTTGAACTCTACAGTCGTAGTTTACCGTTACTTATCACATAATTTAAAATGGATGCATTAGATGAAATAGCCTTGTTTGACATGGATGAGCATTAATGTTCTGTGTTCGTCAGTTTGGACGTAGCTCGTTTGGGAAGGATGAGAAGATCTTCCTATGTCTTGTATTTATTTTCGAATAATGAAAAAAATATCTTAAACTTGGATATTCCTTATTCTGGCAAACATAGATGAGTGTTCGAAGGTTGAACACAGATGTCACAGTTTGGCCGATTGCAAGAACACGATTGGTAGCTATAACTGTACCTGTCGAGAGAGATTTGTGGGTAACGGGACGGTATGCCAGGGTCAGTCCTTGAAGCATTCTCTATTCGAAGAACACGAGCAGACTTTCTCGTCAATAAACATATGCATCGGTCCAAAATAAAACGTCACTGCATGATACTACCGTCAAGTAAATTATGTTGATCTCCAAATACCCGGAAGGCGCAGACGGAAGCACGCTTTCTGTATTCTACTGTTTAATTTTTCCAGATGTCGATGAATGTGATAGGCGACCATGTAACTCTAATGCCAAATGTGTTAACTTCGATGGCGGATATGACTGCAAGTGCAATATAGGGTTTACAGGCAATGGTGCAACTTGCGAAGGTAGGTTACAACAAGGCTATGAAATCAACTTTAGGCTTATTTTCGTGTATAAAAGCCGCACGATTGACCATAGCATCAATTTCAAATATGCATGAAATGGTTTCCTGCAAGACAGAAGCAGTTTTGACAGAAAATAACAAGATATCATACATTTATATGACTGACCAGTTATACTTTATACGATGAATTTCCAAGTCTTTTTTTTTTTGCAATTATAATGTATCTTAGTCACGCTTTAATTGTGACTGTTCATTTGGGTTAAAAGATGCGATGTTCAAACGGCCCCCGGCCCTGGGGAATTAAACACATGTTACGAAAAGTATCGCCAGAGATCTTAAACTTTACGATCGTATTTTGCTTTCAGTTCACGATATCTATCACAGATTTAAAAAACTTAGAATGGAGGCGTTATTTTACAAGTTTCTGCAATGTTCTGGGGCGTTGATTAAAATAATTACATTTTGCATATAGGATCTAGCAATTGCTACCAAACGAGATATGTATACGCCGTCCAAATTAATCAAACGGCAGTAATCATTTTAGAGACGAATATCCAATTTGGCCATATGTCATTTGGGAACGATGAGTCATATCTCTTGCATTCATTCAGATGATGAAAAAACGTCACTCGAACATAATTTGCTTTTCAGATAATATGCCATGAGATGTCGCTTGGGTATAGCGTTACATAATTTCCGTGCTTCACTGCGTGGAAGCTATATTACAGCAGCAATCAATGTTCAGTCAACCGTTCTGAGTTAATCTCAAAACCTGAGGAGGCGAAAAGACCCTACCGCTTCCTACGCTTAAGAAGTAGCAGTTGCCTCTCTCATGTATATGCCCCAGAGACCAACAACGCTAAGAAATATCGCTGCTTGTCGATGATAGATCTGCCTGACAAGTATTCTTTCTCCAAATGAATTCCCATGTCGTTTTCTGGACTATCTCTGTCACGCTATGACTGCGACCATTATTGATGTGAAACACTACGACGTTAAGGCGGCCCCTATACCCCCGGGTTAAGCGGAAATTATATAGAGACAAGTTACGAAACGTATAGCGACAGACCTTGAGACCTTTAGAGACCTTGCACTCTACAGTCGTAGTTTACCGTTAGTGTTCGATACTTATCACATAATTTAAAATGGATGCATTAGATGAAATAGCCTTGTTTGACATGGATGAGCATTAATGTTCTGTGTTCGTCAGTTTGGACTTAGCTCGTTTGGGAAGGACGAGAAGATCTTCATATGTCTTGTATTTATTTTCGAATAATGAAAAAAATATCTTAAACTTGGATATTCCTTATTCTGGCAAACATAGACGAGTGTTCGAAGGTTGAACACTGACGTCATAGTTTGGCCGATTGCACGAACACCATTGGTGAATATAACTGTATACCTGTCGAGAGCGATTTGTGGGTAACGGGACGGTATGCCAGGGTAATTCCTTGAAGCATTCTCTATTCGAAGAACACGAGTAGACTTTCTCGTCAATAAACATATGCCTCGGTCCAAAATAGCACGTCACTGATACTACCGTCAAGTAAATTATGTTGATCTCCAAATACCCGGAAGGCGCAGACGGAAGCACGATTTCTGTATTGTACTGTTTAATTTTTTCAGATATCGATGAATGTGATAGGCAACCATGTAACTCTAATGCCATATGTGTTAACTTCGATGGCGGATATAACTGCAAGTGCAATATAGGGTTTACAGGCAATGGTGCAACTTGCGAAGGTAGGTTACAACAAGGCTATATGAAATCAAATTTAGGCTTATTTCGGTGTATAAAAGCCGCACGATTGACCGTAGCATCAATTCCAAATATGCATAAAATAACAACTTTAAGTTGGTTTCCTGCAAGACAGAAGCAGTCAGCAGTTTTGACAGAAAATAACAAGATATCATACATTTATATGACTGACCAGTTATACTTTATACAAATGAATTTCCAAGTATTCTTTCGCAATTATAATGTATCTTAGTCATGCTTTAATTGCGACTGTTTATTTGGGTTAAAAGATGCGATGTTCAACCCCAGCCCCTGGCTATGCGGAATTAAACACAAGTTACGAAAAGTAGCGCCAGAGATCTTGAACTTTACGATCGCATTTTGCCTTCAGTTTACGATATCTGTCACAGATATAAGAAATCTAGAATGGAGGCGTTATTTTACAAGTTTCTGCAATGTTCTGGGGCGTTGATAAAATAATTACATTTTGCATATAGGATCTAGCAATTGCTACCAAACGAGATATGTATACGCCGTCCAAATTAATCAAACGGCAGTAATCATTTTAGAGACGAATATCCAATTTGGCCATATGTCATTTGGGAACGATGAGTCATATCTCTTGCATTCATTCAGATGATGAAAAAACATCACTCGAACATAATTTGCTTTTCAGATAATATGCCATGAGATGTCGCTTGGGTATAGCGTTACATAATTTCCGTGCTTCACTGCGCGGAAACTATATTACAGCAGCAATCAATGTTCAGTCAACCGTTCTGAGTTAATCTCAAAACCTGAGGAGGCGAAAAGACCCTACCGCTTCCTAAGCTTAAGAAGTAGCAGTTGCCTCTCTCATGTATATGCCCCAGAGACCAACAACGCTAAGAAATATCGCTGCTTGTCGATGATAGATCTGGCTGACAAGTATTCTTTCTCCAAATGAATTCCCATGTCGTTTTCTGGACTATCTCTGTCACGCTATGACTGCGACCATTATTGATGTGCAACACTACGACGTTAAGGCGGCCCCTATACCCCCGGATTAAGCGGAAATTATATAGAGACAAGTTACGAAACGTATAGCGACAGACCTTGAGACCTTTAGAGACCTTGCACTCTACAGTCGTAGTTTACCGTTAGTGTTCGATACTTATCACATAATTTAAAATGGATGCATTAGATGAAATAGCCTTGTTTGACATGGATGAGCATTAATGTTCTGTGTTCGTCAGTTTGGACTTAGCTCGTTTGGGAAGGACGAGAAGATCTTCATATGTCTTGTATTTATTTTCGAATAATGAAAAAAATATCTTAAACTTGGATATTCCTTATTCTGGCAAACATAGACGAGTGTTCGAAGGTTGAACACAGATGTCACAGTTTGGCCGATTGCAAGAACACGATTGGTAGCTATAACTGTACCTGTCGAGAGAGATTTGTGGGTAACGGGACGGTATGCCAGGGTCAGTCCTTGAAGCATTCTCTATTCGAAGAACACGAGCAGACTTTCTCGTCAATAAACATATGCCTCGGTCCAAAATAAAACGTCACTGCATGATACTACCGTCAAGTAAATTATGTTGATCTCCAAATACCCGGAAGGCGCATACGGAAGCACGCTTTCTGTATTGTACTGTTTAATTTTTCCAGATATCGATGAATGTGATAGGCAACCATGTAACTCTAATGCCATATGTGTTAACTTCGATGGCGGGTATAACTGCAAGTGCAATATAGGGTTTACAGGCAATGGTGCAACTTGCGAAGGTAGGTTACAACAAGGCTATGAAATCAAATGTAGGCTTATTTCGGTGTATAAAAGCCGCACGATTGACCGTAGCATCAATTCCAAATATGCATAAAATAACAACTTTAAGTTGGTTTCCTGCAAGACAGAAGCGGTCAGCAGTTTTGACAGAAAATAACAAGATATCATACATTTATATGACTGACCAGTTATACTTTATACAAATGAATTTCCAAGTATTCTTTCGCAATTATAATGTATCTTAGTCATGCTTTAATTGCGACTGTTTATTTGGGTTAAAAGATGCGATGTTCAAACCCAGCCCCTGGCTAAGCGGAATTAAACACAAGTTACGAAAAGTAGCGCCAGAGATCTTGAACTTTACGATCGCATTTTGCCTTCAGTTTACGATATCTGTCACAGATATAAGAAACCTAGAATGGAGGCGTTGTTTTACAAGTTTCTGCAATGTTTGATTGGAATAATTACATTTTGCATAGGATCCAGCAATTGCTACCAAGCGAGATATGTATACGCCGTTAAAATTAATCAAACGGCAGTAATCATTTTAGAGACGAATATCCAATTTGGCCATATGTCATTTGTGAACGATGAGTCAAATCTCTTGCATTCATTCAGATGATGAAAAACGTCACTCAAACCTGAATATTCCTTATTCTGACAGACATAGACGAGTGTTCGAAGTTTGAACACAGATGTCACAGGTTGGCCGATTGCAAGAACACCATTGGTGGCTATAACTGCACCTGTCGAGAGGGATTTGTAGGTGACGGGGTGGTATGCCAGGGTAAGTTCTTGAAGCATTCTCCAGTGTGGTCTGAAGAACATGAGTAGACTTCAGGTAGAAGCTTTTCTCGTTCATAAACACGTGCATATTTCGCATTTGTATTGTCTTTACATCTCTACGGCTGTACAGGCTACATGGACTTGCGAAAAGATGTTGATTGGTATTTCGTTTCAAGATCCGGGTAATAACTTGAGAAACGCTCATCGGATTCTTCTCAGATTTGTTATGCATATACCATGCCATATGAGATGTCGCTTGGAATTGAGTTTCGCCCACATGCGTGTACAGGTGGCGCCACCTGGTGCTAACTACTAAACTTTGGTTTCCGGGCAATAACTTGAGGACACTTCTCGGATTCTTCTCAAATTTGGTATGCAGATATCATGCCATGAGATGTCCCTTGGGATCGTATTTTGCCTGCTTCTGCCTACAGGTGGTACCACCTTGTGGAAAAATCTGAAATTTGTTTCCTGGCAATAATTTGACAACTGTTCATCGGATTCTTTTGACATTTGGTACTCGTATGCCATAAGATGTCACTTGGGATTGTGTTTCACACACTTGCACCTACAGGTGGCGCAACCTGATGGCAACATATAAATTTGGTTTCCTGGCAATAACTTGAGGACATCTCTTCAGATTCTCCTCAAAGTTTGTCTGCCGATACCATGCCATGAGATGTCGCTTGGGATTGCGTTTCGCTCACTTGCACCTACAGGTGGTGAGACCTGGTGGCAAAGTCTAAATTTGATTTCCTGGGCAATAGGTTGAGGACGTCTTCAGATTCTCGTCAAATTTGGTTTTCAGATAATATGCCATGAGATGTGGCATGGGTAGCGTTGCATCTCTGTTACATATACGTGCTTCACTGCGTGGAAACTATACTACAGCAGGAATCAATGTTCAGTCAGCCGTTCTGAATTGATCTCAAAACCTGAGGCGGCGGAAAGACCCTACCGCTTCCTACGGCTATAAGAAGTACCAGTTGCCTCTCTCATATATATCCCCCGAGACCAACAAGGCTAAGAAATATCGCGACCATTTCGGCGGGGCACCTAGAATCCTCACGCTGCTTGTCGATGATAAATCCTGATCCCTGACAAGTATTCTTTCTCCAAATGAATTTCCAAGTCGTTTTCTGAATGTCTCTGTCACTTTCTGACTGTGACCGTTATTGACGTAGAACGCATGACGTTAAGGCGGCCCCTACCCCCGGGTTAAACGGAATATAGAGACAAGTTACGAAACGCACAGCGACAGAGACCTTGAAATACCTGACACTCTACGATCGTAGTTTACCGTCAGTGTTCGATAGACGTCTATCACATCATCTAAAATGGAGGCATCAGATGATAGAGCCTTGTTGACATGGATGAGCATTAATGTTCTGTGTTCGTCACTTGGGTCTTCTCTCCTTTGGGAAGGATGAGAAGATCTTCAAATGTCTTGTATTTATTTTCGAATAATGGAAAACGTATCTTAAACTTGGATATTCCTTATTCTGACAGACATAGACGAGTGTTCGAAGGTTGACCACAGATGTCACAGTTTGGCCGATTGCACGAACACGATTGGTAGCTATAACTGTACCTGTCGAGAGGGATTTGTGGGTGACGGGATGGAATGTCAGGGTAAGTTCTCGAAGCATTCTCTAGCCGAAGAACACGAGTAGACTTTCTCGGGAAAAAATTCAACGCCAATTTATTTGTTTAAATACAAACCCAATTCAAGACACTGACCAGTATTCATATAAAACATGTCACCCAGGAAGCAATCTAAAAGAAAATCGGTTTTGGGGTCTATGTTCCCCATATTTGACCTGTTGACCTCTCATTGACCATTTGTCCTATTTTCCGAAATGAAATCAACGTTTTTCGTGCAAAACAAGTGATGATAGTGTATCACTTCTGCTCTGAAGGTTTAACTAACCCAATTTGTAGAGTCTTTTCTGAGTTCTGTATTACAAAAGGTATTTTCATCGTGGTTGAAGTACCGGTTCGCACATTTGTGGAGCATTCCCTCTTTTCTTTATTTAGATCTGAATGAGTGTGAGTCAGATGAGGATTTGTGTCCCCAGTATGCCAATTGTAGAAACAGCATTGGGAGCTACACGTGTAGATGTCGGAACGGTTTTAGGGACAATGTGCATTCGTGTGCAGGTAAGTTCATCAGCTTAACAATCATCGTCGATTCAGCACAGACCTCTGCGATTCTGTCAAAGGAGATGGTACGATAAGGCGAGATTTTGGCCTATACGTGGTGCGGTTAAAATCGAAAAAATAAAATGTCCTATAAATAATTGTGTTTTAATGTAGCGGCAAGAGAAAATATATGTACGCAATATGTGAAACTTCTAGCTCGTTTGCTTTATAATTATTGTTATGACATAAAACTGAAATCCACAGCATGTGCTATTTCGTGAAAAATGAGTCTAACTCGAGTCATTTAAATGCACATTTAGACATGAAGAACCCCTTGGACCAAAACGCCATTGAAGCTAGTGATGTGCGATGGCATTATATCTCTACTGCTGGAAACCTTTTTGGTCCAAGGGGTGTCTTTCGTGTCTAATTATGTCTTTAAATGACTCAATTTATACCCTTTTTCCACGAAATTGCACATGCTGCGGATTTCAATTGCATGGCATGACTACAATGATAACGCAATCGAGCTAAAACTTGTACATACTGTGTACATACATTTTCTCTTGTCGTTACATTAAAACACAATTATTTTGAGGACATTTTTTTTTCGATTTCAACCGCACCACGTTTTGGCCAAAATCCCGCCTTATTGTACCATCTCCTTAGCGAAGTATGGGTCCAGTTTTCATCCGCTCAGTGACCTGTTTTGTATGACAGCGTCAATTCAAAATACTAGTATGCATAAAATGAAAATCAAAAGGAAAGAATCGAGCAATATTTTTCAAAGATAAATCCTTATCACTGACAAGTATTGTTTCTCCAAATGAATTTCCAAGTCGTTTTCTGGTCGATCTCAGTCACGCTATGATTGATGTGGAACACTTGACGTTACCACAGCCCTACCCCCGGGATAAGCGGAATTTAGACACAAGTTACGAAACGTATAGTGGCAGAGACCTTGAGACCAAAAGAGACCTTGCACGCTACGATCGTATACTAGTAGTTTACCGTCAGTGTTCGATACTTATAGCATAATTTATCGCGATAAATTTAAAATGGAGGCATCACATGATATAGCCTTGTTTGACATGGATGAGCATTAATGTTCTGTGTTCGTCAGTTTGGAATTATGTCGTTTGGGAAGGTTGAGAAGTTCTTCATATGTCTTGTATCTATTTTCGAATAATGAAAAACGTATCTTTAATTTGGATATTCCTTATTCTGGCAGACATAGACGAGTGTTCGAAGGGTGAACACAGATGTCACAGTTTGGCCGATTGCACGAACACGATTGGTGGCTATAACTGTACTTGTCGAGAGGGATTTGTGGGTAACGGGATGGAATGTCAGGGTAAGTCCTTGAAGCATTCTCTATTCGAAGAACACGAGCAGCCTTTCTCTTTAACAAACATATGCCTCGGTCCACGGCGACTAAAAATCAACCATATGATTCAACAGGAAAGCATCCCTCGGCACCCTAACATTCATACCCGAGAATACGGCGGATTCTCGGACGTAGCCTTAGTATCTCAGCCGCACATTAATTGCAGCTGTTCATGTGAAGACTATACAGGATCCTCGGAGCACACTTGAAAGTTGGGGGGGTAGCTGAACTCTATATCGGCCAGTGTTAAATGCTAGACTGATACTATCTAAGATAGGACTTATAACATTGCGGTCGCAAAAAGTGAGAGGGCTTAAACCCACGCAGACCGCCCTGCTTCGCAGTTCCTGCTATATGCAGTATCCACACGGCCCCTATCACCGGCTCAAATGGAATCAGATACGCTGTGATGACAGATCAGCGCAAACAACTAATCTGATATTAATGGATGAGCATCCAATGACTAATCTAATCAATTTTAATTGCACTTGATTCCGAGGTGTTCTTAAATAACTGATACTACCGACAAGTTAATTATGATGATCTTCCAATGCCTGTAACGAGCGGACGGAGGCACCAATAAAAATGAAAATACTCCAAGGACTAGTTCTGAGTAACAGATACCTGATTCCAGGTTTCCTCGGGAAAGGTTCATTTATCTTGGAAATTAAACCGGAATAACCTGTAAAAAACGTCCAAAATAACACTGTGTCTCATAGTATCGGTACTACCGTTTCCGTAACGGCAGTGTGTCCTTTATAAGACTGGAAATCACAGCCATCAAATAATGGGAAGCGGTAAGCAGTTTATGTGTCGGTAACCCGGAGCATATAGTGCGAGAGTTTGATAGCGGAATACACATTACGTCTCATGAACTACTACGCTCATACTATTCAGCTTGTATCACTGACGTCCCTACTCTCCTTAGTCCGCCGCTGATTCACATCGCCAAGTTCACGCCTCTTGGCCGAAAGGGGGCGCTTTATCTGGTTACCCAATCGCCATGCCGTAATAGCTCGGAGATAACCAGATTCCTCATACTAACCACGATTGGCTAACTACCTCATGTGATCGAAATTACGTCATGCCTTCATGATACTGAGATCACGACTCTCACGTAATGTGGAAGTCATGCCAATATTTTGACAGCGACACGCCCTCTTACCGCATCTCTCAAAGGAACTTTTCCCAGTCTTTATTAACATACTCATGACGATAAAGCGGGGTCTTATCAGTGGGATATTAACAACATTTACAGGGATTTATTTGTTATTTATTTGAAGGTATCAGTGAACAAATGTTTGCAATCAGTTGACGAACCTTACTAAACCATGGAGGAAGTTATTCAAATATCTGTTCACTCTTAACTCAGAAATTAACGTAATTAGAGCTGTTTTGCCGTCCGTTTATTGTTAGTTTGCCGTTAACGACATATGAACGTTTGAAAAGGGAGACAACTCATATTGCTTCAATTCACAGTTGATTGTGAACAAATAGTTCACTAGTTTCTCGCGTTTTTTCACACAGTTATGACTCATTAGATGTCATATATGCTGGGTAATTTACTATTGTTACCGAGAGACTAATCTTGGCAGCTCAGCGCCATCATTTCATGGAAACATTTAATGGTGACTGGCCGGAAGACCTCTCACCCACTGAGAGAAAAGAAGTCGAATGCCCGGATGTTGGTTGCTGTGATAAATAAAGCGGACCAAGCCTC
Source organism: Hanleya hanleyi (assembly GCA_036873755.1). Classification (NCBI taxonomy): domain Eukaryota; kingdom Metazoa; phylum Mollusca; class Polyplacophora; order Lepidopleurida; family Hanleyidae; genus Hanleya; species Hanleya hanleyi. The sequence continues at coordinate 29,758 of JAVTVY010009575.1, forward strand.
TTCTGTAAGAGTGATATTCATTGGTCATTGGTGGTTGGCCTGTGCAGAGCGCCCCCTTACGGCCAAGAGCCGCGAAATGTGCGATGTGAATCAGCGGGGGGAACAAGGAGAGTAGGGACGTCAGTAATACACCCTGTTTATCAGCGTAATGAACTACATGCTCCCTCAAACCTGACTCAACCGATACGGCCGTTAATTTCTGCGAAATATGACAAATGTGAACTAGCTGAACACCGCAAAATCGCAGATTGTGTGAATAGGAAACAGGAAAACCATATTTAACTTTGTCCTCACTTCCGAATTAACTGGGATCCAGGAGGTGTGAAAATATCTGGAATATGATTCGGTAACATTAACTACTTGGAAAAGCTGAAATTTTTTTTTAAATACCTGGAAGCTGGTTTAAAGGGCGTCTCACACCAATAGGGAAAGTAACAATCATTAAGACACTCGTACTCTAACTCATAATTCACCATTTAACGGTTCTATCGGACCCGTCAGCTACAATCCTTTGTGAAATACAAAAATTATTCGGCAATTAACTTCCTTTTGGTCAAAATAAAAGGGAATAAAATTTATTTGTGAAGAGCAGAAGGTGGACTAGAATTACATCATATTCCATCCTTTGTTACTTACTTGAAAATAAAGTGCATCAAACGATCCTCAAAATTTTCAGAAATTGATGGGAGTCCATTCTTCGCCCTATTGGCCATAGAGTGAGGGATCTAAGGCCCCCGCTCTCTCAAAATTATTCCGAAAATGCAAAAATCACTTTTGCCGAGAAGTAGCTTGTTCGTGGCTTAATTGTATTAATGATGAAATCAAAAGAGAAGCAGATTACTAACAAACGGACATCGAATTTCTCTCGTTCAAACATTTCGAGTCCAAGTACAACATACAAACTAACAATTTTCTTCTTTACTTCGCAATCGCCGCCAGTGTCAAATCTTGTCTAGCCAAAGTCCCAACTATGTAAATAGAGAAGTTGATGAGACCGGAAAGTCTTCAAATCAAAACAAAATTGATCAGAAATGCTCAAGGTTTGTGTATGAAATGCTTTTGAATCATGTCAAGTTAGACCCATTAAACCAGATAAAGTAGCAGGGAGATTTAGAGAAGGGAAGGGATAGAGGGTGATATCAATTGGCAAGAAACAAATTAATCTGTGTGCAAAACCTCATCAGAAACTCAGAAACAAATTGTACATTTTAGTCACCAATAACTACTTAGAAAAATAGCACAGAATATATACGTACCGTCAGCAAGATGTACTTTCTGTTCGAAAGAGAAGGAAACTATAACTATATGGGATGACTGCTTTTATTTGGGGGGAGGGAATTTGATTTTGCTACAAGACAGGTTAACCGGGACTGAAATAATTCTGGGGAAAACATGCAAAGAGTCAGTTCTCCTAAGTCGTATCTTTTTATCGATTGAAAAAGTATTTACACGTCAAACCGATGCTCTAGAAAGCCTAATTGGACAGCAGCAATATCGGCAATTTTCCGAATCAAACATATCGGAGAATTAATTGCTGAAAAGAACAAGAAAGAAGATTTCTTGAAAAAGTGGTGTCCCCTTGCAGACCTTGACACATAAATAGGGCCAAATATATTTAGCGTAGAAATGTGTTGTAGGAGTATCCATATGTTATTATTCATGATTTTGTTGATTAATATTGGTATGCAAGGAAATTAGCTAAAACGCACTAAAATATCATACTACAGCATTCCATGTGGTACAAACATCAAAACAGCAAACCAATGTTTCATTCAAGAAAAGGGTTTTTATTTATTTTTCTCATAACCTTTGACCTCTCGGTCATGAAGATGTCATGGAGAATGTATAATCGTGACCTATTATGAGAATAAATGCCAAATGGTTCGCCCAGGGTTACACACAAAAAAAACAACAGCAACAACAACTGGGAATTAAATGCACAGGCGAGTCGAACGTACATATAGTTTTGGTCGACGAAATTCTTCTTACATTGCGCTAGCAAATGCCAATAGACTTGACATGTTTCTCCAGTGCTATTGTTATTGGCAATATGTGAACACTTGCATTACTTTCCGCCAGTTCGTTGTGGTTTGTGATTGATCACTGTTCGAATAGAGTGAATAGTTGTAGGCTACAGTTTGTGCCGAAAGGCAGCCCAGAATCAAAGAAATGTTTTTTTAGTCTTCTCCTAGTATACAAGTATCACTTTGAGCTGAACAATTTTCAGATAATCGGTCGGTTGTTTACTCTGTATGTCCTACGAAATTTGTATCTGTCAGACGACTAAACCTAATTGTTTCTTGCAGATATAGACGAGTGTTCGACGGGAGCGAATGTGTGTGCCAGCGAGGCTATATGTACAAACACCAATGGCGGCTATAACTGTACATGCGGGGAATCGTTCAATGGCGATGGCACCTACTGTTCGGGTGAGTGGACTAAGCTGTCATCTGATGCAGGACCTATATGGGATCATATAAATATACACCGGCAATTTTTCACAGACATGTACCGAGCTGTACGCTACTGAATGGTACTGCACAAAAAGACCCGTCATGCACATGTATACTGATCTGTAAAAGTTCCTGTGTGGTAATCACAGCTCAGAACTGCACTGCACTGAACTGTGAGCAGTACATGTCAGTTAGCAACAGCCTGGTTTCAAGAGGTAACTGAGCAGTATTACATAGTAATAGATTGGTTACTGTAGACCATGCAGTACTGTCTAGTGTGTCATGGTATTGCAGTATAAAATTGGTCACTGTGGATAGTTCTAGAACAATAGAGCTGAGGTAAACTTGTTTACCTTCTGTTCTGTGATTATAATCATCTGAAATTTTCTTGAAGCTGTCGTGACCGATTTATCATGATTAAAATGGCCGATATAGGAAGAGACCCGTATTACGATGGTAATTGGGTCACAGCGCCATCTACATATCTACACAGCGCCATCTGCACATCTATACGCTTGTATACATATTGTTTGTGGGTTAATCACTTTCGAGCTTTCTAGAAGCGGTTGTGATCGTATCTGGGTTAAAATCATACGTCATTGCTGTACCGGTGGAAGTTTCTTGATTTGATAGAATAATCTCGAATGCCAGATAGAGTATAAATAGCTCGACGTTTAGTGAACGAGAAGAGATTCAAACGGCTTCTATGTGGGTGCATTAGATTATGCTACTGGACATTACCTTTGCCTGAGATTACTGACTTCTGGATTGTATATTCCTGTTGGATTACTCCCTCCTGTGTTTGACCGCTGTATTATCTACGTAATTGAACTGACGGAAACCGGACAACAGCTGAGCGGTGTGGACTATCAAAATACAGGAACGCGATTTTTGCACGTCGGCACGGACTGTATAGAGATCTGCACGTTAGTACGGACTCTGAGAGATACACCGGTATAGCATTGAACAGTAAGACTATATTTCTCATTTATTTGCTGTATTGACCTAACTTAATTTGCATATGATTTTAGTATTGTAAATAAATATTTGGTTGTTAATCCTCGATTTCACAAAAGCTTTTTGTTGCGGGTTTTTTTCAATTATCGTTGAGACGTAACACGGGTTTCTTGTGGTACTGTACGGTATCCATTCAGTACTGACAAGTTACTGAGTGGTACTGTGTGGATACTGGTCAGTACTGACAGATACTGTACTGATGTGTACAGATCAGGGGTCCGTCCTTGCGGTTACCATTCAGTTATCACACGGTACCAACATGTTGAAAATTTGGCTGTGTAGAATGGAAGCATAAATGCCGAACAACTGTAGGAAAATTCGTAAAGGGAAGACGTCATATATTGTATCTTATACATTCAAACGTGTGTTTTATATTTGTCACATACGTGATATTGCATGCTTAGTGATCAGCTTAGTGATACGTTGATAAGCTGTCAAATACATGTCGTGATGGATCATGGCGAGATATGCAAGAGGTGAGAAAAATTGATGGCGTCTGGCGACTAGAAAGCAACCATAGGACTCCACAGGAAAGCCTTCCTCGGCACCTCCTATTCAGACTAGAATAAGTCAATAGCGCTAGAATAATTTAATGCCTTAAATAGTTTCCTCGTAACACAACACAACGATCTCCCGGCAGAAACAGTCTCTTCAAATGCCTGGTCAATTAATCTCTGCCTAGGCTATACATAAATATATGCTAGTTTTCTGCAAGAGAGAAGCGGTCAACAGTTTTCAATGTTGCCGGCAAAACACACATTAGATATTACTTACCGAAGCAGGAGGTAAGGTTGTTTGGAAGATGGTAACGCAACTTTCGTATGAATATTTTATACTTCGAATAAAGTTCCACTTATTGTTTCTCTTGTGAAGCCCTGGATGTCGAGGAAGCGCCTGACACGGAGAAGAACACAGGCCAAGGTAAACCCTTTTTTTCAATAAGTTTAGGAAAAAGGACCCATATCCTAGCCACATAAAGGTGTGCCTAGTCGAGGGAAGTGGCTATGCACGCTAGCAGTTTATCTCGTATGGAAGGAAGTCTCGGGGGACAACTTTGTAGAATGAAGGGTTTCTATACAAACATAATACCATTGCCCTGGTGATGGGCTTAGACTATCTACCTTTATATGACCTTTAAATAAATGACATAATGTGAATGTGGTGCCATTACATTTACGGTGTTTGGTCTTCTGTGTGTCACAAAACAAACTTGGCCATTTTCAAATAATCAAATCTTTCCACAATTGGGGCCGGTGTAAGAGTAAAGGAAAGTCCGATATGAATTTTAGTCCGCTTGATATTCCTCAAACCATCTATGTGCTGTTTTCTCAACATACACTATTAGGGACAATAGTCTCAGTTATGCGAAAGCACTGGGATTCCTTCAGACTGGTCATAATGAGGTATATCCTTATAGTGTAAGAGACTCACCCACATTTAGTACCATATTTAATACTTCAGTACTGGTAGTTTTAAATACCACTTGAGGAGCTAAAATGCCATGGGGACTCCTTCATACTCAATCAAGTGAGTGAGTAAGTGAGTGAGTGAGGGAATATAATTTAGCGTCGCTTTCAACTAAATTTCAGTCTTATCACGACGCTTGGGTCCTATTCCTTTTCACCCCCGAGAACCCCACGGGTAGGGTTCAATTGCTTTTTACACCCGAGAACCCCACGGGTGGAGTCCTATATCTTTTCACGCACGGGAATTACACGGTTGCCCCAGTTAGTCGCCTTTTACGACAAGTTGTCTAAGGAGCTGAGGCCTTTTCTTGTTATCACCTGGGGTGTGCACAACGAAATCTCAGGTCCTCCACACTCACTCAAAGAGTGGCTCCATCATACATACCCAACGAACACAATGAACAGCATAGCAACATGAGAAAGCCAGAGTTATCTGCCCCTGAATAGGTGGAGTCACGTGGAGCTGACGTCACCCGGGTCAAAGGTCACATCCGGGTCAAAGGTCATTTTTGGTCACGTGACGGTCCAGCAAGAGTTATCTGCCCCTAAATAAAACCCCAGTTTACTTCAATGTGAATCTCTAGGAAATGCATGTTTGAGGTAGGGGTATTGGAGTGGTCATTTTTTTTTCTTGAGGATTTTATTATGGGGTGTGGCACCTTGTTTTCTCTGTCTCACCATGTAGAAACGATGGGAGGTTTCTCGTGACCATTGGGTGACTTTCGCTGAAAAGTTCTGACTGCGCATGCGTCGTGCATAGGCAGATCCGGGGTGGACGTTTTGGGTTCGTGGTGGACCACTATTGATCCGCTTGGGTCGTGTGAGGTATCAGTTTGAAGAACTCATGGGGGAGCATCCGACTGGATGCTTGTGAAGTGAAAGCAGGGATATGGCGCGCATGCGCAGACAGGGAATTTTGGGAAAAGGGCAATGGAATGGTCGTTTTGGGGTCGAGATGGCCCAATATTGGTCGGAATGGGTCGTATGTGGTGTAATGTTGAAGCATTCGTGAGGAAGCATCCGACTGGACGGGGGTGTAGTGGAAATACCGTCAATTTGCGCATGTGCAATGGAAAAGGGGCATTGGAATGGACGTTTTGGTGTCAAGATGGTTCAATATTGGTCCGAATGGGGCGTGTGAGGTATACTATTCAAGCACTCAGGTGATATGCGCCTGCGCACTCGGAGAATATTAAAGAAAGGGGAGATTCCGAAGTGCAAACGAGCGCGTTTGGGCAGAGGTGTCCATGTTCGATCTGGCTACCTGGTAGAATTACCTCAACGTAGGTGTGTAGGTGTGTGTGGAATGACCACTCCAATGACGAGTAGTACAGAATGGGGAATTCGGGAGGTGCCTCAGGCACTTCTATGTTATATGCATAGCAATACTTGCAGCGAGAGAAGGAGAATCCCTCGCAACGCCTTAACGCCTATCTAAACGCCTCAACGACTATCTTAACACCTTAACGCTTTATCCTAACAACTATCTTAACGCCTCAAAGCTTTATCTTAACGCCTTAATGCACTAGCATAACGCCTTGACGCCATGATGCTGACAGATGAAAGAAAGAAAGATCAACTCGTACAAAAGTATATATTTTATTCTCCCCTATGTTACATCATACCCAAGCTGGGAAGCCACGTTGGATATGTTTACAATTCATGTATGCTCTTGTCCAATCAGACATGACAGATCATGCATCTGTCATATTCTTCTTGCCCGTTAGATGTATTCTCGGCTGCTCTTATCCAATCAGAACCCGCCATTTCAGGAAGTTCAATCTTCGGCCATGTTCGCTTTGATCCGTTCTAATCGTCGTCGGGCAGGACAGGGTACTGTAACGGCAACATATCCTGGAACAGCTGTTTGCGCATTTTGATCGCATTTTGCAGGGCCTCGGTGGGTGGTAGACCCATTTACTCTTCCAAATGCCGCGTGGTCTTCATGATGGAGCTGTGCGTGGGGATCGCCTTTCATTTCCAGCGGTAGCAGGGAATACTGTGCATAGATCGTCATGGCTGTTTTCCTGATGCAGGGGCGCATTTGGATGTACGTCTGTTGTAAGTTATCCTGTCCGACGTCCTCGATCCTTGCAGCGTGAGTAATAATAGCTGCTGTCACAATAGGATCCCAGAAGGTAGGTTCTTCCTCACTTCCCTGGGAGGTAGCCAGACTATCTGAGGTCAAGCTCTCTGTATCGGTAGATAGACTCTCTGCAGTCTCTGTTTCGGTCGGTGGACTCTCAGAATCAGCTAGCATATTCTCAGCATCTGCCTCGGTGTCTTCAATCCCATGTATATTCTTCTGGTGTCGCATCATATCGTAATGTATGGTGAACGTGCGTTTGTACTCAGAGCATATATAACTCATGCTGGCGGTTGAACGTCGACTGTGCACGTTTTGGGGATACGTTTGCTTTTATGGACAGTAACACCCGCCAACGCCCAGCTTAACGCATCAACGCCCTGGTGAAATAGCTCAGAAGCTCTGATTGTTCTAGATATTCCATGGATTTGACACTAATTCATCGAAATGCAGTGTCGCCCGTCAACGCCTGTCGTTACGCTTAACGTCCCATATTTTTTAACGCCTTAACGCCGGTCGTTACGCCTTAACGCCCTATCTTAACACTTCAACACCCTAGCTTAACACCTTAACGCGCTATAGTAACGAGCTCTAACGCCTTAACGCATGTGTAGTACACCCCGTAGGGCATAGGGTACACCATGGTGCGGGTGTCAGCATCATGGTGTCAAGGCGTTATGCTAGGGCGTTAAGGCGTTAAGATAAAGCGTTAAGGCGTTAAGATAGGGGTTAAGGCGTTAAGATAGGCTTTCAGATGTTGCGTGGGATTTCCCTTCTCTCGCTGCAAGTATTGCTATGGATATAACCTCGAAGTGTCTGAGGCATAGTCAGCACCTCCGAAACTCCCCTTTCTCTACTACTCCTCATTGCGCACGCGTATCACCACTGGCTCTACCCGGTAAAAGCTTCAATAGGATACCACTCATGTTTGGATACAGCCTGAGGCTAATGGTTTACAAATGACCATATATGACCAATCACCATCGCTATTGCCTCAATGCGTTAAGACGGGCGTTGGGCACGCCTCACGGCAATTGGATACACCTCACTCACTTACTCACTCACCCCATTCCTCCTCCTCCTCCTCCTCCTCCTCCACTTCGTCCTCTTCCTCCTCCTCGTCCTCTTCCACACACACCTACACACATACGCTGAGGTAACTCTACCAGGTAGCCAGATCGATCATGGCCACCTCTCTCCAAACGCGCTTCTTTGCACTTCCGAAACTCCCCTTTCTCTATTACTCCCCGAGTGCGCAGGCGCATATCACTCCCAGTCTGACTCTACTCCACGAGTGCTTGACTAGTATACCTCACACGACCCATTCGGACCAATATTGGACCGTCTCGACACCAAAACGTTCATTCCAATGCCCTTTTCCCACTGCGCATGCCCAAATAAACAGTATTTCCATCACACACCCGTCCAGTCAGATGCTTCCCCACTGCAATGTCCTTTTCCCATAATTCTCTGCTCGCGCATGCGCGCCATAACCCTACTTCCAGTCGAATGCTCCCCCATGAGTGCTTCAGACTTATATCTCACACGACCCAATGGCCATTCGGACCAATACTGTCCCATCTCTAACCCAAATCGTCCATTCCAATGCCCTTTTCCCACAATTCCCTGCCTGCGCATGCGCACCATAGCACTACTTTCACTCCACACCATGCACAGTCAGAACTTTTCAGCGAAAGTCATCCCATGCCAACGAGTTCCCTCTCATCGTGTTCTACATGGTGAGACATACAAAACAAGGTGCCACACCCCATAGTAAAATCCACAAGAAAACAAAAAATGGCCACCCCAATACTCCTACCCAAAACAAGCATTCCCCGAAGATTCACATTGAAGTAGTTCTTGCTGGACCGTCACGTGACCGGACGTGACCTTCGACCCAGCAATGACTTTTGACCCAGATGTGACCTTCGACGGACGTTACGTCACCGGATGTGACGTCAGTTTCACGTTACTCCACCTATTCAGGGGCAGATGACTCTGGGTGCGCAAAATGTGACAGAATTTGCTGTCTTCCTCCTGCTAACCCTCATTGAATTACCGGTACCAATTTCCGTGGTGAAGATTTCAGACAATGGTGAGCGCTGATAAAATAGTAACTATTACCGGTAATTGAGATTGATCAGAGACTAACCATTCTTTTTTTTCAGCATTCAAATGTTATTTCATGAAAAATATTGTGATCATTATTGTTTGTTTATCTAGGCGTCCTTCCGGTTATTGTGGGTAGCAGTGTCGCTGTTGTAATCGTCTGTCTGGTAATCGTGTCAACAATTCTGCTCGTTCGTAAGATTAAGTAAGTTACTGTTGCATGGTCATGTCTCAAATGTAGGTTAATTTTCCGTCATTTGACGCTGCATTATAGAAAAATCTAGACGAGTGTCGGACCAAACTGGTTCTTTAAACAGAACAGTACCGTTTCCTCCTGATTAAACTGCTAATTGGACCCTGTTACCAGGTGGTACCTGCAAGCTTGATAGTACTTGATAGCTCGACAGACGAATTGATATGGCTATTTATATCATCGCTCTGAAATATTTGTATCTAATACCGCTCAAACACGTGCTAGGGGCCGTGTGGTCATGCCATTCAAGATGTCCATATCAACAGCTACAATAAAAGCGTGGCTGCGATACAAATTATCACAGGGATCACTTTTGGTTCACCGCTGAACCGGTGTGATGAATATTATAAGAATGTCCTGGTGATTAATGTCTCTTTTCATATCCTTTTTCTGTTACAACTGTGACGAAAATGCCCATGACCTGGAGAATGTTATTTTCGTTCTAATGCTGACAGTGTAAATAGCATTGTGAATGGACCGATAATGGTGGATATTCGACTTACCTGTATCAACTGTGCGCTGAAACTTTCAGCGAGGGACGTGTAAATGTCCCTGACACGCATCTTGCATCGAAACCGGGCGAGAGAAGTCGAACTCTGCTGATCTGACACGAAATCCAACACCGCCGGAGTCTATACTTTCGTTTTATGGGGGCTGCCATGTTTGGGCGCGCAAAGGATTATGGGAGCCAGAGCCTATATAAGACGCGGAGAAATGGACGTTCGGCAATCTGTCCCAGACGATCGGCGGGTGCACATCGTGCGGAAGAGCACAGAGACAGGATCGCCGCAAATGCGCCGAATGTGCCGAAAGTGCCGAAAGTGCCGAATTGACTGCCGAAACAGCGCCGAACCATCCGCCGAAGGGTTGGAAAGCCGAGAGCTAAGCCATAGCTTGGGGATAATAGATACTAACACGCACAGTATCTGATGACGAGACGAACCGCCAGACGGGGATAAGATACTAACACGCACAGTATCTGAAGACGAGATGTCCATCAACGGGGAATACAGAGCACCAACTATCCCACATTGCAGCCCATCACACAAATACCATGTTACATGATTACATATACTCACACACAGACACCAGATCGTCGGCCTTAGGGACGGAATAGATCTAATCACACTCACCTACACTAGTTACTCACAGGCCTCGGCTAGGAGTAACTGATAACACAGGCTTACATCCATTGTACATATTTACACTGCCGTAGGGTTCGAATTATGCTTTGCTGCAAGTCTTGAATACTATTACAAATCATTGATATTAATTTCCATTACACTGTAAGGTAATAATACACCCCCGAGACCAGGGCATTATTACCACATATATATGCAGACAATCTGAGCCTATTAACTCGTCCTTGGGTCAACGCCGTGTGCCGAGCCGAAGACGGGTCGCCGAATTCGGGCCGAGCCGAAGACGAGAAGTGTGCCGAGCCGAAGACGGGTCGCCGAATTCGGGCCGAGCCGAAGACGTGAAGTCTGCCGAGCCGAAGACGGGTCGCCGAATTCGGGCCGCCGAATTCGGGTCGCCGAAGACGTGAGGTCTGCCGAGCCGAAAGGGGCTGCCGCCGAAGACGCTGTGGTGTGCTGTACAGACCGACGCCGCCGAAGGGCTACTGCCAGGAGAGGCAGTGATACGGAGAGGATTCCAGAGACGATTAATAACGCTTAGATGAACTGGGCCGTGTAACCTTAGACACGGTAGACGTTCCATACAGTCCGGGCTACGCCTACGACCGGAGAGGAACCAGAGACGCCGTACCATACCACGACGAGAGCCAGTCTGGACGAGACTGGGCCGTGACGCGTCATAGATAGGGTCTCATGTATATATTGTATATTATTAGTCTTTCTCTTTAAGATAAAGATAACACTTAACGATAACTACCTCTAGAGTAGGGATCTTTATTACAGGTATTGTGCGCGTACAGAGCTGTGTACATTGCAGAATACAATATTATTACTTTATTATTGCCTTGGTTGTTTCTACAGGTCCCCCCATCCTACCTCCTCGATCCAGACAAGGTGACAGGTTGAATCGGACCTTCCTCGTTGGCCAATTCCAGTCATACGAGACTGCGTTCACATCAGCCTGACACTTTGTCACAGGGGCCTGAGACCAGGCCGCCTCAAGTCTCGTGTACACCGCAAAGATAGACGTTTTCTGACCGCTCGAACGTCACAACTGGTGGCAGCGGTGGGATGGCCAACACCGGGAAACCGATGGAGAAGGGACCACGCTGGAAAGAAACAAGAAAACCAAGCATGACGACTATTGGAGATGTCGCCGCCGAACTACGTCCAGCGGACAGCGACTGGCAGTCAGGGAGGGCGAGAAGCCGGCGGCAACTGCCCATAACGCCAACTCCGAGAGACCGAGAAGAGTCACGACGAGGAGTGGGGACCGGACGATCAGCGTTTGAGGCACCGAAGAGAGTGGATTTGCTGGACCTGTCCACAGTAGAGCTGGACACAGTGCTATCGGCTCCCCCAGCTGACCCGTCGCCGATACCTTCGTGGCGGACGTTATCCGACGTGAATGGAAGTTATCGAGCCCCTAAAGACTCTGGTTCTGATAACCACTGTCTCGGGGGCCGATACGAACACCGTGACGACGATTCGACCGTACAGATGATGGAAGAGATTGCCGAGCTACGACAAACCATGGGGTCTATGGCCAGGACTGTATCGGTGATAGCGATCCAGATGTCCAGAATCAATGCCAGTCAGATTCAGGAAAGAGAGGCGATCAGACGACCGGACACTGAAAACGACGTCGCAGAGCGGAATGCGAGTTGTGAGGCTGCCGAAACGGTTGATGATAAACGCCGAACCGAATATATGTCCGGGTCGCAGCTGGGTTGCGATCAGACGCCACCGCCGCCGGGGAGAGGACGAGATGAACCTATGAGTTGGAGGCAGCCATTACATACCTCGACCCCTGCGATTGAGGTGAGGCGACCGATGTTGACGGCGGCAAAGGCAGCTACCTATGATGGGACAACGCCATTACGGGATTATCTCTCCCATTTCGACCACTGTGCTGCTATCAACGGATGGACATACTCACAACGGGGTCAATATCTGGCCGTCGCCCTCCGAGGATCTGCCCAGCAGCTGTTGGCCAGCTTGAAATCAGAACCAGGGAGTGCTGACTATGGACGATTGAAGGATGCCTTGGAGAAGCGTTTTGCCCCGCCGAATCAACTAGATTTGCACAAAACGCAGTTAAAATCCAGATACCGAGAGAAGTCAGAAGATCTTCCGGGCCTAGCTCAGGCATTAATTCGGCTTGCACAACAGGCATATCCCGATGCCGGGGATGACGTACAGGATACCTTGGCAAAGGATCAGTTTTTGGAGGCTATTGGGGACGAACTTAGATTTCTTGTATGGCAGACACGGCCGAAGACCTTAGATGCAGCTGTACACTCTGCTGTAGAAGTAGAAGCATTCAAGTCCTCGCAACGCCGTAAGACTTGGGCAACCGCGAAGTCCACGGTTCCTAGTAAAGATGAGGGATTAGCTGCAACCTCCGAGGATGACGAAGAATCTGACGCTCGCCTGAGAAAACAGATCAAAGAATTGATGGAAGAAATAATGCGAAAGTCTCAGCCTCAACCACGGCGACGACCACAAAGATACACCAGAGGTCAACAACGGACGTATGGGAATCGGGAACGAAGTAATGCTTGCTGGTCGTGCGGCAGAAGGGGTCATTACCGGGCGGACTGCCCGGATGTATCCAAAGCAGATGACTCTAAACCGCCGAGATCGCCCAAGAGTCCTCCCAAAGTTAATACTTCCGGGGAAGCTGGACTCTATTTGCCTGCCCAGATCGGGCCAGTGAAGATGTGGTGTTGTGTTGACACGGGGGCGTCGATTTCCCTCCTGAGCGAGAAAGTATACCAGCAGCTAAGTCCGCGGCTCAGACCAGCCTTGAGTAGCCCATCTTACGCTAGTATTCGTATGGCTGACGGTACGCTGATGCCCCTGAAGGGTGAAGCTGATTTCAAAATCACTATAGACGGTACCACACGAACACAGAGGATGATAGTCGGAGATCTGACAGTGGACGCGCTTCTAGGGTACGACTTCCTCAGCACCCACTGTACCAAGATCGATACGGAGCGCCACAGGGTCAAGTATGGTGGCCGCTACATCCAATGCGAGGTCGTGGGGAGCGCAGGCTGTTACCGTGTAGCCGTGACCGAGACTGTGACTATTCCTGCTGGAGCCGAAGCCGTTGTAACAGGAAAAGTTCGTGGGGCCTACCAGGCGAGGTAGGGATGATCGAAAACGAACCGGAGTTTACCCAGAAGACAGGAGCCATGGTGGCCAGGGTCCTCACCGAGGTCGACCGTGACTGCGAAGTCACCCTGAGGTTCCTCAACTTGTCCTCAGATCCGACTGTAGTCCAGGCCGGGACGCTGTGCGGTCGTATGGGTGAAGTAGAAGTAGTGGAAGACCAAGTTTCGAGTGCGGCCGAAGCGTCGACGCCGAGCCGTGCGAAACCTAGTAGACAGAGGCCCGCCGTGCCGACCAGCGCATGTCCAGACCACCTTACAGATCTGGTTCGACGATCCAGTGAAGGCCTAGAGACAGACCAAGCCCTGGCTGTAGAAGATTTGGTCACCCGATATACTGACCTGTTCGCTAAGGACGATACTGATCTAGGTCGAACGACGAAGGTACAACATCACATAAAGACTGGAAGTGCACCACCCATCCGCATTCCCCCGAGGCGACCACCGATTCACGCCCGTGAAATGATCGATGAGCAAGTTGAAGACATGTTACAGCGTGGAGTGGTAGAGCCATCCAGTGGACCGTGGTCAGCGCCGGTAGTTCTGGTGAAAAAGAAGGACGGGAAAATGCGCTTCTGCGTTGACTACCGTGCTTTGAACAAGATCACAGAGAAGGATGCTTACCCGTTGCCGAGGATCGACGACTCTCTGGATTCTTTAGCAGGTGCAAGTTGGTGGAGTACCCTTGACTTAATGTCAGGGTACTGGCAAGTTGAAGTGTCCCCCGAAGATAGATGCAAGACAGCCTTTGCAACCAGGAAAGGTCTGTACCAGTT
>JAVTVY010009576.1:0-45177 GCA_036873755.1 Hanleya hanleyi
GAACATCCCTCAAATCGGAATGTACACCCGAGAACTACAAGATGACACCTTCGAGGACGCATTCGAACCGTGAATAGCCCATCTCGATCCCAAATACCTTCATGTACTGCCCGAAAATGTCCACTTTCGCTACTACTCATACCGATGACGTCACCGATGACGTCACAGATGACGCGGACATCCCTCAAATCGGAATGTACACCCCAAGAACTACAAGATGACACCTTCCAGGACGCATTCGAACCGTGAATAGCCCATCTCGACCCCAAATAACTTCCTTCACTGCCCGAAAATGGCCACTTTACTTACTACAACCAACTGCGCATGCGCAGATTAACGCGACATGCATTCAAAAACACACCATTCTGACTCTACCCCACACAAGCTTCACTTTGACACCTCACACGACCCATTCGAACCGTGATTAGCTCATCTCTAACCCAAACGCACCCCTACATAGCACCCAAAATGCCTGTTTTCTATACTACGGCCAGACTGCGCATGCGCAGACTATTGAACACGGACGAACCATTAGTGTAGTCAAGTGCTCCTCCACGAGAGCTTCAAAATAAGACCTCACTCGACCCCATTGGACCATTAGGGACTCACCTAGACTCCAACATGCCCACCCCGTATGGCCCTATACACCCATGGCCATGCAGTATAGGCCTATGGGCCTACCCAGGCCTCGGTGACTTTTTTCAAAAATTTCACCGATTCGCTCCGCAACACTTCCTATCGTGTTCTAAATGACGAGACGAGTAAAACGAGACCCCACAACCCTACCGCAAATGTATAGAAGTGGGTTTCCAGTAGGATAAACAGTGAACCTATACCCCAGTATGGGTCTATATGGGGCTCGGTGACTTTTTTCAAAAATTTCACCGATTCGCACGGGGACACTTCCTATCATGTTCTAAATGACGAGACGAGTAAAACCAGACCCCACAACCCTACCGCAAATGTATAGAAGTACGTTTCCCAGGGGGACAAACATTGATCCTATACCCTCAGTATGGGACTATATGGGGTTCAGTGACTTTTTTCAAAAATTTCACCGATTCGCACGGGGACACTTCCTATCATGTTCTAAATGACGAGACGAGTAAAACGAGACCTCACAACCCTACCGCAAATGTATAGAAGTACGTTTCCCAGGATGGTCCTATACCTCCCATACCCCATATAGGCATTTTCCCGTAATTTAGGATAAAGTCCGTATTCCGTATTTTTTCAGGAAAATTTTTACATACACCCACCCTGGAACTAGGGGAAGATAACTCTGTTGATAGACAAGCCCGTTAAGCCCGGCGACCTATATACCCCTCATACCCCATATAGGCATTTTCCCAGGTTTTTCGATAAAGTCCGTGTTCCGTATTTTTTTTTTCAGGAAAAATTTTACATGCACCCACCCAGCCATCAAATACCCCTTCACCTAGGCTTCACGTTGATACCTCACTCGACCCCATTCGACCATTAGGGGCTCCCCTAGATGCCAAAACGTCTATTTTCATACCCTTGGGCCACCGCGCATGCGCAGAATGACCCTAATTCAACCCCACACCCAGTCCATTAGATGCCCCTTCATGAATGCTTCACTTTGATACCTCACTCGACCCCCATCGGTCCACTAGGGGCTCCCTAGCTCCAAAAAGGCTATTTTCATACCCTTCGGCCACCGCGCATGCGCAGAAGGCCGATATGTCAACCCCACACCCAGTCCATTAGATGCCCCTTCATGAATGCTTCACTTTGATACCTCACTCGGCCCCATCGGTCCACTAGGGGCTCCCCTAGCTCCAAAAAGGCTATTTTCATACCCTTCGGCCACCGCGCATGCGCAGAATGCCGATATTTCAACCCCACACCCAGTCCATCAGATGCCCCTTCACATAAGCTTCACTTTGATACCTTACTCGACCCCATTGGTCCATTAGGGGCTCCCCTAGCTCCAACACGTCTATTTCCATACCCTTGGGCCACCGCGCATGCGCAGAATGACCCTAATTTAACCCCACACCCAGCCCATCAGATGCCCCTTCACGAATGCTTCACATCGATACCTCACTCGACCCCATTGGTCCATTAGGGGCTTCCCTAGATGCCAAAACGTCTATTTTCATACCCTTGGGCCACCGCGCATGCGCAGAATGACCCTAATTCAACCCCACACCCAGTCCATTAGATGCCCCTTCATGAATGCTTCACTTTGATACATCACTCGACCCCATCGGTCCACTAGGGGCTCCCCTAGTTCCAAAAAGGCTATTTTCATACCCTTCGGCCACCGCGCATGCGCAGAAGGCCGATATGTCAACCCCTCACCCAGCCCATTAGATGCCCCTTCACCTAAGCTTCACTTTGATACCTCACTCGACCCAATCGGACCATTTTATCTAGGGACTACTTTTTCTCCGCGGAAGCTTTTTCCCGAGACCGAATCACCGCCAAAACCGCGGCCAAACCG
Source organism: Hanleya hanleyi (assembly GCA_036873755.1). Classification (NCBI taxonomy): domain Eukaryota; kingdom Metazoa; phylum Mollusca; class Polyplacophora; order Lepidopleurida; family Hanleyidae; genus Hanleya; species Hanleya hanleyi. The sequence continues at coordinate 2,471 of JAVTVY010009576.1, forward strand.
CATCACCGCGGATGAATACATCCTGAATACATCCCCTGCAGCAATTGGAACTCTCCTGGATTGGAGGTAGCTTTTGGTCTTTCTGCCGGAACTATATTGCATTTGACCTCTGTGACCCTCCCGTGACCTCCCTAATATGCAAATTTCTGAGGTCAAGAGACATCGTTTTGCCCTTTGTATACTACTGATAAACCGTTTATATCTCGATTGACTCAAAGTGCGTTTCACGCCTTGTTGTGGTTTTATATAAAGCATGGGGTTATATATAGAGATTCCATATTTCGACAATTCACCGTAATACCACCATCCACCCCCCTCCCCCCAAACTCTTGTTTTGCGGGCCTGTGTGTGGGTTAAGCATCAATTAAAACCATAATAAATAAAAAAAGAAAATTATTTTGTATAATGAAACAGTACTAAACTTGCTTATATAGAGGACATTTGAGTATAATATTTGTGTTGTTTGCAATTTATGAATGAACAACCATATCTGCCAAATATTTCCTGTTCAGGAAATATGTTTCCCAATTTGGGAATGTTCCATGTTTTGCATTTAACGCATTCTAGAGTATTTGAGAGGTTCGAAAGAGTTGAAACATTCCACAATTATTTCAGTTTTCAACCGTTCTAAAATTGCCAAAAAATAACAAAAAATAACAAATCAACAAAAAAAACTTTTTCGAACTATTTAATATGAAGAGCAAATTTACGGGAGACAACTGATATTGCCATACTGTTAATACCGGTAGTCTCCCCTGTCTGCAGAGTGGGTAAGCTTTTCCCTTCGCGAGGGTTCGGTCGCTTTGCGTGTTTCGGTCGCGGTGGCCCCTCCGAACCCCCCTGCGTACGGGCCTGAATCATAACATCTACATTCATGTGAATTGCCTCGAAATTAGGTCGTACTCCTAAATCAGGGGAAAAAACTTCGCAGGAAATTTGAAGAACCTCATCCATATACTTACTGGGTGGATAGACTTGAGATTACTTGGAGTACTGGTATTATTAGCGTATATGGAAACGATCACCTTGAAGTAATTGGAGCACCCAAGTCATCTACGATCACAATAATGACATCCGTTTTGGGTTACCCAAGTCATCTACATTGCAGTGAATGACTCTGAAATCATTTGAGACTCTGTATCATCTGCGCAACGGGAACAACTTCGCAAGCACCGTAGTCATCTGTCTAGTTGGTGGATAGCCTTTAGGTTATCATTGAGAGCACTGATATTATCAGTATATAGCTTTAGAAATGCATTCATCTACGACTTTAATAATGTCATCTGCTTTGGCTACTAGTGACATCTTCATTTCTGCGAATGTCCTTGTGTATGCCATCTGTGTATGAGAAAATAACTTCAAGCAAGATTTGGAGCACATTAGTCATCTGATTATTCGGTGGATGGTCTTGAAACTATTAAGACACTGATGTTCCACTCGTCTTCTGGCTCCGGGTACAGAACTACTTGTTCACGCTGCGATTGAGAACAGCGCCCCCTGGCGACGTAAGGTGGGGCTAATTGTGTCGTCTGGTAGGTTTGTTAAGATGTGTCAAATGATGAAGTGCCAACTCTGCTTTTTAGTTTCCTCTTAAAGATGTCCGCTCGTGGTTTTTGGCTTTGGCAGCCATTTTTCCTGTTTTTCCTATTGGGTTATCTCCTTTTCCTAGGTTAAGAGATAGTGATTTCCTTTAAAAGCCTTCTAGCCGAGAATTTGCACAGCTACCTCCATCCAATTTGATAAATTTTGATAGACATTGTGAGTATCTGCAAACAGTTAGAATATAAGAAAAAGTTAAATACTATTTATATGAATTTTTCATGAATATGCTTCAAAACTAGGGCTATTCCCCATGTTTTCTGGGTTATCAAATTGAGCATGGGTCAGTCCACTTAACATTGCCTACAGCTAAAAATGCACACCATCCTGTATTTTTTTCTTAGTTTTTTCCTCATATTACACAATTATGAATGCAACAACACACATTATTCAAAAACTTATTTACTTTGATTTCCCACCAGCGGACACCCTTAATAGCAGTCTCTAAAATCGGTTGTCAATCAGTACAGCGCCCCCTGGCATTGTTACATGTAGGTGAGGTCATCATTTACCTCTTGCCGATATTTAGAAATAGCTGTCATATTTCCGTCTTATAACTGGTCAGATAACAGATGATTAAGTTATCCCAAAGGATGTCTAAGTAGATTTCAACGAATAGATGAATATGTAAATATGTGGATAAGTTTAATGATAAACTGTTATCCAAGTTAAGGTTTACAGACATAAATGACTTAGGGCTACAACGTATTTCAAATGTTTTCTCTCATGCGAAGAAGATGTAGGTGCTCCAAAGATTTGAAATGTTATTCTCGCTGACATATGCATAGATCTTCCAGACGTAATCGGTCAACTTTTAATGTTGGGACAAACGCGTCGGCATCGCCTATACTTCTTCATTCAAGTCGGCAGTTCTATCCCATTTTATCACAATTCAATTTGTGGCACAACGCGTTGACTGCATCTAGTGTTAACGTATTTTATATTTTGAAACAATCGTGACAAGCTGCAATAGTTGTGACAAAATGAAAACGTGTGTACTTGAGAGCGACTACCTAGACCTGTATATAATATTTTTCCACCGACCTGCTCTTCCAAATTTTGTCTACAAATTTATATTTGGTGTCCTCCGATATGCGTTCGAAATATTCTTATATCGGTCCATATTCCCAATAAGTTTATAATGTTCAGGTGTTAATATTATTGTCTGTTGTACCCGGACAGACTGTTGTTCTCATTGGTCTCTTGACTCATACGTGGAAGAGAAACCAGATATTCTAAGCATATACTTTAGTGATTAAATGTCATGCTCAGTTGTAACCATTATTATTATTGACTAATTTATCATGCAGGTTTTGCGAAGAAAACACAAACAAAAAATTCGAAAAATCTACATGTAAATGAATAGTCGACCAAAAATGCCCTTTTTCAAAATAACGTTACTGTGACGTCACCAAAGCGGCAATCTCGGATTATTTTACATTTTCAGGTACAGCTTGACCCAAGGGTATAGTGCAGTAAGTTTCAGCCCCCTAGCTCAAGAGGCAAGAACCCCCCTCCCCAAAACACATCAAGGCCTGTGTAGGTCCAAAAAAGCCCAGGGCAGATATATTCCCAGCGGATTGTATTTTTTTTCACACCGGTATCCTGATAATGTTTATTTTCCATATTTTATCGTCTTCTGTCTGATTACTAATTACTTCGTCATATTACTGGCTTATCTGCAAATTTAATATCAAAGGTCGTTTCGGCATTACTAGCCGACATACACAAGCTAACTACTGGCAATACACTCAGCGCCGTTTCACATACAGGAATATGAATCCTGAGGTTATTTTCGCGGTACAAGGAGGTGTTCCGAATGTCGGTTTTGAGTTACCTCAACTCAACTGAACAGGTCAGATAGGGGCGTACAGACAACGGCCCTGGACCAGACAGTACGGAGAAATTATTCTCTTTGAAGATATAGACGTGGAAATTTCGTATGATTGTATAGGATTTTTTTAATATTCCATTCTTTGGATTACAAACTCGACAGGGTGTTTTTCAACAAATCGTTGCACGACGGAAGACTGATATAAAAGGGTAAGTTAATTATAATTATTGAATTGGCCTAATCATTAAATACTGGACATTCTGAATAGTGATATCCAATTATTTTGCGAACAATTTTCCAGCTGGGGTGGCCGATTGATTTAGAGCGCTTGCATTTACTGCTGTTGATGTGTTGCCAATCTCTGAGGACGCGGGTTCGAGTCTCGCACGTGACTGGAAGAGTGCAACTATTTACTCGTTGGTCCATAGGGAACATCGAATTTTTTAAAATTGTTTTTTTTACATTTTTTAATACTTTTCCTGATTTTCTTGTATATTTTCTAAATTTTTCTACAAACAGATTCTAGTTTGTAACATAATTTCTTTAGATAACGTTGTCATACATATCTGTATTATATATTCACCGAAAACCAAAGAAAACTCTTGGAAACCTTTACACAACGGAGAAAACCTTTACACCGCGGTGGAAACCTTTACACCGCGGTGGAAACCTTCACACCGCGGAGAAAACGTTAACACCCCGGTGAGAACCTTTACACCGCGGTGGAAACCTCTACACCGCGATGTAAACGTTTCCACCGCGGTGTAAACGTTTCCACCGCGGTGTAAACGTTTCCGCCGCGGTGTAAACGTTTCCACCGCGGTGTAAAGGTTTCCACGAGTTTTCTTTGGTTTTTGGTGACTATATAATACAGATATTTATGACAACGTTACTAGAAATTACAGAAATCTAAAGCAGTTATGTTATAAACTAGAATCTGTTTGTAGAAAATAGGCAAAAAATTGAGAAAATACACAAGAAAATCAGAAAAAGTATAAAAAAATGTAAAAAACTATTTTAAAAAATCGATGTCCCCTATGGGCCACCGTAGAAAGTGTCGTCCTAAAATAATTGGATATCGATGATACATACTTTCTCACTTCTGAATATATTTTTATTCAAAATTTAAGATTCGTTTAGTGCAGAGAATGTGGCTCAGGGCACAAACAATAAGATTAAAACAAATAAATTAAAAAGTGAAAATATGTGACGAAACAGTAATTGTGCACATGAAGTATTCAGACACATTTAACTATGGTGGGCCAATGGTCTGTTCAGGTTTCTTGCACATAGATAGACATTCACTGTACGTTTTTCCATAAATTCTTCTACCACTTTTTTCTTTTGCCTCTTGAGTTTCGGGCCTACTTTATAAAGTTAAATGAAATACACCAATACCACACTCGTGGCCATGATCATGACATCTATAGACCCTTTTATCGTACTGACGTAAGCTTATACACTCTTAAAATAAAGGAGCCTAGAGAATGAAATAAATTACTCTCAGAACTAAAACAATGTAAATTCATTTCTCTTTTTGAATGTAAGACTCTACATGCCTATCTAGTGCAAAACACCGGCTTAGTAAATACATTCTTTATTTGCAAACTGAGAAATGCATCATAATTGTTGGTTATTCACCTGAACTATAACTGTGCGTAATTTTTCCATATCTCTGCTATCATGTTTAATTACTCTCTGATACAAATTGTTCATTTCTTTTTCTGGATTTTATAATTATTCCGGAATAATTCAAACTCTTCGGGGTTTACCTCCCGCCAAACTACATTGATTAATTATCTACTCATATTATTGTAGTCGCATTTTATTTTGTATATGATTTGATTTAATTTGATCATTCTTCATTTGATTGGTGAATAAACATTATTCGTTAGAGTGGATTCAGGTGAAAGTTGTGGACCAGATATACTGAACATATATTTTAGAGATTATCTGAAATGATCAATTATTTACATTCATTTTTTCATTTTGCTCCCAATTTTATCCAGATAGAGGACAACAAAAGAGAGATAGGAGAGACTATGTCGCCCACTCTTGGTATAGCTTCGATTCTCCTGCTGTTTGCAGAGTCGTGCTTATCTGCAAGCGTCATTGACCCACTGACAATATATGTCAACACTACCGGTGGAATGCTGCGCGGGAAATTATCTGAAGGAGTTTATAGGTTTTTCGGAATACCCTACGCCGAAAGTCCAGTAGGAGACCGCCGGTTTCGACCAACCGAACCGAAAAAGCGCATGCCCAGCACACACGATGCCACTAAATTCGGGTCCATATGCCCACAAACCTTCATGGATTTAGGACCCGACTACGACGTTCTTGTAGGGAACTTTTCTATGTCTGAAGACTGTTTGGTGTTGAATGTGTATGTTCCACGGTCAGTGAACAACAACAACAAAAAAACCGTCATGGTTTGGATCCATGGCGGGGGTTATATTACCGGAACCGGAAACACGTATGATGCATCGCTACTCGCAAGTCTTCATGACGTCATCGTTATAACTGTCAATTACAGACTGGGGATTCTGGGATTTTTGAGTACTATGGATGACAATGCACCTGGAAATCTAGGACTGAGAGACCAAATTTTGGCGTTAGGATGGGTTCAGATGAACGTTGGCGAATTTGGTGGCGACAAGGATCGCGTGACCATATTTGGTGAATCAGCTGGAGGGGGCAGTGTGACACAACTGGCTCTATCTCCGATGAGCCGTGGATTGTTCCACAGAATAATAGCTGAGAGTGGGAATCCATTCGCCCCTTGGGCTTCAGTGAAGAATCCATTCAAAAAAGCGAAGGATCTGGCCAGAGGTTTGTCCTGTCCTACAACCAGCACGGATTCCATAGTGGAATGTTTGAGAGGGAAAACAATGGAAGAATTACTACACTACCAAACAACCATGATGGCTGCGGACTTCACAGTAATGTGGGGACCCACATACGGAAACGAGTTTCTCCCCTTTACTGAAAGCGAACTGAGAAATAACGTTAAAAATCTGTCCATTGCAAGACAACTGTCTGATATAGATATGATCATAGGCTTGTGCTCACAAGAAGGCGCTATGTTCTATAAACTAATCATGGAAGTCATGCGGGAAAAACTGGGAATAGATTACGAAAGGGACGGTATAACCGAAGGGATATTTGATACCTTCATATCGCCCTGGGCTAAAGCACTCACTCGCGGGACAAACGGCCCAGAGAACTACTTTCTACCCTCCTTGAATTACATGTATTCAGATTGGACCCAGCCAGATAATGGACTCGCTCGATCAGCTAGGCTTATACAAGCATTGAGCGACATAATGTTCAATGTTGGTGCCATAGAATTCGCTCGATTACACGCAAGCTTATCAGCGGATATGGATGATACTGACAGCGATGGCGCCACCTACTTCTATCGGTTTAACCAGCGCGGAAGCTGGATGACCCCAAATTCGTGGAGATCCGGAGCCGATCATGGAGACGATATATTCTTTGTGTTCGGATATCCACTATCCGGATTAATTAACGCAACATCTGAGGAGAGGAAATTCAGCAGAGATGTGATGACCTACTGGACAAACTTCGCTAAAACTGGGTAATTTAAGGCAAATTTTTATTCATCAATGTCAGAATGAAATTTGTCTGCATGACCAGTACCAGTGTCTGAATACCTTTCTATGTATCAACTTGGAAAAAATTGGTCGGGCCGACTGCAACTGATATGAAGAAATGTGGAAATTACGTTGTATGTGTTAAATAGTTTTAGTGTAATTCTGCTACTGATTTAAAAACAAAATAGGAAAAGTTCCTAAAACGAGGCAAGATTTCAATCCTGAAAACCTAATCAGGCCATTGGATATCATAGCCGTTTGTTGAAATTTTTGTTTTAGGAAAAACAATTAAACTGGACAGATATACATATGCTCGGATGCACACTTGGGTGCAGACCAGCATGCCTCTCTGCATTCGCGGGGCGGGGGCGGGGTAGGGCGAGGAGAGATTGACTAATGTATGAAAGTCATATCTATTTTGCTCAAAAGGATATGTGATGTTTACTTACGAAAACCTCCTTTGTGTGAGACGATAATGAAGCCGATTTTTTTGTTGTTATCGATATCTTGCCAGATTATATTTTCTTGAGAGTGTTCATATTAAAATATCATTCTCGAAAAAGAAATGCACAAAAATGGATTGTTGTTTGATTGAAATGTTCTTCCTGGTTCATTTTAGTATTTGTAAGGCATTTATATTGTACCCCAGTGAGGTGGGTGGTGACCATCCTGAGACCTCGAAAGCGACTGGTCTAAACCACAGATCATCTTCTCGAAAATCAGTGGATTACACACTTTTCAAATGAAGAGCTACCAGTTAACAACACCGCCATGTATTTCTAGACTAAAGTTTTGGGGAGCACTTTTCCGTGTCGAACGCTATCTTTATATTACTAAGAAGTTGGCTCCCATTTGCAAATTGTTCGGTAATGAGTTAGTCAGTCAGTCCATCCGAATCCTTTCTCCGGCAAAATAAGGCGAACCGTTGACATTAAAACCTTGATTTTTGGCATGAACGTGTATTAGGGGACTGCTACCAGCAAATTCTGAGCTGACCTACTTTTGATAAAAAATTTGATCTACTTAGGTGACCTATAAACCGCAAAATTGGCAAAAACATGTCCCAATACCTCCTAAGACCTAATTGGGTCAAGGTCAATGTGATCTACTTTCTGACTCAATTTCTGACCTAATTAGGTGACTTAGAAACCTCGAAATTGGCAAAAACATGTCTCAATGCCTACAACGACCATGGAAATGGTCAGTCTTAGGTCAAGGTACACACTTAAATTATATCAAACCCTACTTCGTAGGCCCTGTGACGTTAGTCATACTGCCATGTAACATACATTGTAGGAGTTAACAGAGTGGTTGAGTGAGTGAATATGACTTAACATCGCTTTCAACACTATTTCAGTCATATCACGACGTTTGGTTTCTATTCCTTTTCACACTCATGACACCCGGAAGCCGCAAGGGTAGGACTCTATTCCTTTTAACATCCTGGAACCCCACGGTTGCCCCAGTTATTCGCCTCTTACGACAAGCTCTCTGAGTGGCTGAGGCCTATTCTTACCATGACCTGGTGTGTGCAAAAGAAACAATAAGTGCATTTTAACCTGTTACTTTGACTGCTCATATCCTAATTGAACACATAGGAACAATATATGGAACTTTTGTAGGCGAAAATGTTGTTCTGGCAAATATCTTGTTGGGTTCACAATGGCGGCAACTAAAGCTGGTCCTACTATGGAGTTCAGAGGGCGGGTTTAGGTCACCTTCCGAATGATTGACATGAGAACGTTGATTTGAGAAGCTTGGCTAATAACTATTTGACAAGTTGGCATGTAACTACGAGTCATTCTAAGAGGTTGCCAAAGGCTGTTGATGAATTGGCTGACGTCATCAGCGGAAGAAACTGACGTCGTCACCTTGTTATTGGTCAACAAGAAGGTGAAGGGAACATGCTTTTTACAGAATACATGACCACGTTTCGAGTCTTCCTACCTGGGTGAATGAAACCCCCAAATTTGTTGATCGAAATTAAGGTGTAATTGACGCGCGGGTGTGGAAACAAAGTGAATATTTGATATTTGTTATTACGTCCCTGTAGTACTAAACCTACATGTGCATGTACCTCACCTGTAGGGATAGACTCAACTAATAACTACAGCATTTAACTATCGGCACTTGACTTATGAATATATTTGAGAGATAGATTTCCGTGTTTCAGCAATTCATACCCCCCACCCACCCCTCCACCAGCAATTCATGCCCCCACCCACCATTCCACCATCAGCGCCCCCCTCCCAATCTATCACTCATTGATATTTTCAGGAGATTCAGTTTATTTATCGCCCGTGCCGTATTATCCTTCTTACATGGAACAAGAATAAGCCTTGAGATTATAAATCCATGTTTTATACTTCAGAAATCCCAATCAGCCGGACGCACCCGTGAAATGGCCAAAGTTCAACACGGAATCTGAGGAATATCTCGACCTGGACATTAACTTATCAGACGAATCCGTTAAAAGTCGACTCTATGCCGAGCGGATCGCTTTCTGGACAGATCTTATTCCTCAACAGCAGCGCCTCTTGGCACAGTCATCCTTAACCTGTGATTCTCCTGAATCTACTGGTATTCGTTCTCCCGAAAGTAAACCGAGTGGAAGTGATTCCCATGAGAGTAAATCTAGTGAAAGTGATTCCCGGGAAAGCAAGTCGAGTGAATGTGATTCAGGTGAGAGTAAATCTAGTGAGAGTGGTTCCCATGAGAGTAGATCTAGCAAGAGTGATTCCCGTGAGAGTAAATCTAGCGAAAGTCATTCTCATGAAAGTAAATCTAGTGAAAGTCATTCCCATGAAAGTAAATCTAGTGAAAGTGATTCGCATGAAATTAAATCTAGTGAAAGTGATTCCCGTGAGAGTAAATCTAGTGAAATGTATTCGCATGAAAGTAAATCTAGTGAAAGTGATTCCCGTAAGAGCAAATCTAGTGGAAGTGATTCGCACGAAAGTAAATCTGGTGATAGTGATTCCCATGAAAGCAAATCTAGTGAAAGTGATTCGCACGAAAGCAAATCTAGTGAAAGTGATTCCTATGAGAGTAAATCTAGTGAGAGTGATTCCCATGAGAGTAAATCTAGTGAGAGTGATTCCCATGAGAGTAAATCTAGTGAAAGTGATTCCCATGAGAATAAATCTAGTGAGAGTGATTCCCATGAGAGTAAATCTAGTGAGAGTGATTCGCATGAAAGTAAATCTAGTGAAAGTGATTCCCATGAGAGTAAATCTAGTGAAAGTGATTCCCATGAGAGTAAATCTAGTGAAAGTGATTCCCATGAGAGTAAATCTAGTGAAAGTGATTCACATGGGAGTAAATCTAGTGAAAGTGATTCCCATGAGAGTAAATCTAGTGAAAGTGATTCCCATAAGAGTAAATCTAGTGAAAGTGATTGACATGAGAGTAAATCTAGTGAAAGTGATTCACATGGGAGTAAATCTAGTGAGAATGATTCACGTGGTAGTAAATCCAGTGAGAGCGATTCTCAGTGAAGTAAATCCAGTGAGAGCTATTCGCATGAGAGTAAAGCTTGTGCAAGAGATCCACATGGGAGTAAATCTAGTAAAAGTTATTCACGCGGGAGTGAATCTGGTGACAGTGATTCACAAGGGAGGAAATCTAGTGAGAGTGATTAGCATCAGAGCAAATCGAGTGAAAGTGATTCACATGAAAGTGAATCTAGTGGCAGAGATTCGCATGAAAGTGAATCTAGTGAAAGTGATTTCCGTGAGAGCAAATCTAGTGAAAGTGATTCCCGTGATAGTAAATCTAGTAAAAGTGATTCCCGCGAGAGTAAATCTAGTGAAAGTGATTCCCATGAGAGTAAATCTAGTGAAAGTGATTCCCGGGAGAGTAAATCTAGTGAAAGTGATTCGCATGAAAGTAAATCTAGTGAAAGTGATTCCCATGAGAGTAAATCTGGTGAAAGTGATTCCCATGAGAGTAAATCTAGTGAAAGTGATTCCCATGAGAGTAAATCTAGTGAAAGTGATTCCCGGGAGAGTAAATCTAGTGAAAGTGATTCGCATGAGAGTAAATCTAGTGAAAGTCATTCACATGGGAGTAAATCTGGTGAGAGCGATTCTCATTAAAGTAAATCCAGTGAGAGCTATTCGCATGAGAGTAAATCTAGTGCAAGTGATCCACATGGGAGTAAATCTAGTAAAAGTTATACACGCGGGAGTGAATCTGGTGACAGTGATTCACAAGGGAGGAAATCTAGTGAGAGTGATGAGCATCAGAGTAAATCTAATGAAAGCGATTCCCATGAGAATAAATAGTGAAAGCGATTTTCATGATAGTTTTACTAATGAAAGTTATTCACAAAGAGAATCGAGTGAGAGTGTTTTTGATTAGAATGAATAGTGCAAGTGATTATTAAGAGAGTAAATCTAGTGAAAGTGATTCACATGAGAACAAATCTAATGAAAGCGATTCCCATGAGAATAAATAGTGAAAGCGATTTGCATGATAGTTTAACTAGTGAAAGTTATTCACAAAGAGAATCTAGTTAGAGTGTTTTTCATTAGAATCAATAGTGCAAGTGATTATTACGTGAGTAAATCTAGCGAAATGATTCTCACGCTAATACAGCTAATGAGAGTGATTCTCATGAAAGTATATCTGGTGAAAGTGATTCCCACAAGAATAGATCTAATGAAATCTGGCGAGAGTGATTCTCATAAGAATAAATCTAGTGAGAGTCATCCTCATGCGAGTGAAACCAGTAGTGATTCTTAACAAAGCTTGATCGTCTTATTGATGAACGCTATGATGAGTTAGTTTACGTTACAGGTCATATAAGCTAGAATGTATATAAAAAAGTATAATGCATATAGTTCGACATTGACAATTCTCCAAATAAATGCATTCAAAGTCATGTGGGATCCATGTTTTATATTTTGCCTTCGCCGGACATATCGTTACTACCATGAGATCATTTGGGTACAAATTATAGATGATTCACAGTTCACTCTACGTTGCACGAAAGTTCTGCAACAGTTAACACCTTCAGCTTGTTTCAATGTATTTTCAGTTTTAATACTTTGTGCCCATCTGAAATAGAAATAAATAATAAAAATAGAATCTGCCCGCCCATACTTCTCTTCTGGTGAGGAGGTGATGATAAACATTATAAACGTACCATTAAGTTTAATGAACCTTTCTTCGTAATATTAATCGACTGTCTACTCTACAACTCAATTTCAGGGATTTTGGCTGAAATTCAGGGCTGATTACTTGAATTTCAGGAAAAGATCCCTGAATGAGAGGATTTTTCCTGAAATTCAGGCAAATTTATCACCCTGAGTAGTAAGTTCACGACCCTTCGGGGATGATATACCTGAATTTCACGAAAATATCCCTAAATTTCAGATAAAATCCCTTTCATATTGAACGTGGAATATCAGTTTCACTTTACACACCTCCCAATACTGTTAATATACTCATCGTGGTTATATATCGGCGAACATGAATCCACAGTTTATTATCTAGGTACAAGAGGCTATTCCATATGTCGGTTTAGAGTTACCTCAACTCGGGTCAGATACAGGCTTGGAACTTTAGACACCGACCCTGGATCAGACCAAAGAGTGCGATATTATCTTGGAAGTACACTTTAGTATGACGATATAGATTTTTTTTATATTCCATTCTCCAGATTACAAATTCAAACAAATCTATGCAAGACAGAAAACTGCTATAAAAAGGTAAGAAGACCTATTTTAATCAACAACTGAACATTTTGAGAACCGGTATTATTTTATAGAAAAGTGCGATAGAGAGTAGAGCAAGGGCGTTATGACGTCATCGCATTTAAGGTTCGTTTATTGTATTAATTGTGGGACAGAGTAGCAAACATAAGAGTCACAATCGCTTTTCTCGATATCGTTTTTATTCGTTATTTTTAACCCATCGAGAATCAATGGTTTTATGTTGATCGAAAGAATATCGAGAAATTTTGATCGAGAAAGCTTCGAGAGAATATCGCGAAACCATCGAGAGGCGAATGAATACAATTACGTTATTCACAGATTAACAGTAGTTACGCCGCTAACTCTGAGGGTGCTGCATAAAGTATATGCTCAGGTAAAATTCATCTGCTTCTGCCGCTTTAGCAATGTAATGCTTACATACCATGTCATCGCGATTTTGAAAGAGACGGCATTGAATTATCACATTTTCATCAGCTTTATTTTATTATACTTAATAAATGTTACGTATTCCAGCGATTATCAGTCCGGTTGAACATCTGACCGCCCAAACGATCCATCTCCGGGCTTGACTATTTAAAATCAAACAGGGAGTTTCGTCGACATTATATTTTGTTTTCATACGTGTTTTATCTCTGATAACGGACATACACATTGGGAATACATTCTGTGAATGTATGTGTTAGTGGAGCCAAGAACATGCATGGGATATTTAGTTGTGCATAAAACCAGTAACCTGGTTCCCTCATCTACGGGTATATGTCAGCAATGTAACATGCTAGATAAGGTACCAGGCTAGGTGAAGACAAAATCGGCACTACTTTTAATCGGTTTTTAATCGGTTTTCTCCACTGAGAACAATTCTCGAAGGATTCTCGACTGATTCGCGACATCGTTTATCTTTCGAGAAAAAATTCTCTAATGAAAACCGATCAATAAAGGGAAAGAAAACCGATTTCGCGAATCATTCGGTTTTTGTGTAAAAAAATCTCGATTCTCTCTCACCTTTGGAATTCGCTTTATCGAGAAAAGATCACAGATTTTTCGACGATATTTGGAGACGCTTCCTAAAGCCACTAGGTAACACGAGCCTAACTGGCGCTATGGACTACGTTTAAGAACGAAATCTACGAGTCTTTCAAAATACAATTTGTTGTTGGTAGTTAGTGAACGTTGAACTAACCTTGGTAGTTCCCAGGAATGCGTCCACTAAAAAAAGTAATTTTCTATGGCTTCCGGATATATTCCATTGACCTTGATCTTTGACTTTCCCACCTAAATATTTTTTTTCCTATAAGCTTTGGACTGGATGAACAACACAGACATGTTCTTCAATAGTTTCCTGTGTTGAGGCAATGGTGACCTTTGGCCCGTTGGTTTCGATTTTGGTATCTTGCATATCGTCTCCCACTGATGTTTCCACTCAAAAAAATAATTTAATTTTTAATTATTTCTATTTTTAGGCCACAGTGACCTTGAACCTTGACCTACTGGCCTCAATTATGGTATCCGGGCATCATTTCCTACGATGCATCCACTCACCATAATGCGATTATCTATGGATTTCTGATATATAGTGACCTTGACCTTTGCTCTTTCAATCTTAATATGTTTCTATTTCGCCATAATTTTAAGATATTCCTGAGATTTGATCACATTTCACATCCATTTATTGGAGTAATAGCACAGACAATGTTTTCATTGATTACCTGTTTTTGAAACCGGTGTGACATTAACCTTTGACCCATTGATCTCAATTGTGGTACCATGTGTATGATCTCCCACTGATATAGCTACTCAATCATGGGTTTTTTTTAAATTTCAGTGATTTCCTGATTTTTGGGTCAAAGTCATTTTGTTATGCGACAAATCCTCTTCCTCTTTTATATCCACTGGTGAAAATTGCGGTTTTCAATGATTACCGGTTGTTAATGCCACAGTGAGCTTAACATTTGACCTACAGACCATAATTTTGGTGAGCAAAATTGATTTGATTCTATAGTTACGCCGGTAACTATCAGTTAGTTAAATCTGTGAATTTGTTGAAAAGTTAAGTAACTAACTAACGAAAGAAAGAAGGGAAAGGACACTGTGTATTCCATAGGGCTTCGGCATCTATAGTTGAAGCAGCCCAAACATATGTGACGAAATAGTATTTTGCAGCCTGCGAACTCAGTAATATCTCGCCAGCTCTTGGAATCCATACGAAATTTTAAGTACAAGACTGCCATTACAGGACCAATCTTATCAGCGAATGAATTACTCCACAAATGATCAAAACAACCGTTATTCATCTCCTGTCGTCAAACTATTCTGCAGAGTCTCCCGAATCAACCTAGGAAATGGAAACGAATAAAATATCTTTGGCGATATCTACAGTTGTATAGTAAGAACATTTGAACTCGTATTTGGAAGGCTGGAATTTTGGGTTGAACTTTTTCAACGACTTTTCAACTGTTCAAATGCACGTTGTTGACATTCTGCCCATGCCCAACAGTATCTCTGAGTTTCCCCAACACGACTTAGTGGCAAAACAAGATCAGAAACTTCAGGGACGAATCGTTGAAAGTACGTACAGAGTCCGAGAAATGAACGTATCTCTTCCCATGTTCTGGGAACAGGGTATTCAGACACCGCACGTATCCATTTCGTTCCAGGTTGAACACCGTCAAGCGAAATCTTGAAACCGAAGTACTCTACACTCTCCATGAAGAAGTAACACTTTTGAGTGTTTGAGTGTAACTCTAGCTTCTGATAAGCGGCCCAATACCACAGGCAGTCATTCAAGTGATCACCAGCTGTCTTGATATGCAAACATAGATCATCCAGGTAGATTATCACACAACTCATATTCAGTCCTGATGGAACCATATGCATAAGGCGTTAAAAGGCCACGGGAGCTATTTTTAACCCGTAACACATCAGAGAAAATTACCACACCTGAACTAGTTTCAAAACTAACGAGTGATCTGCCTTCAGGCTGTAACTCAATTTGATTATAGGCAGAATCCACGTCCATAATCGTGAAGTACTTAAAGTCTTTCAGCTCAAGAAGTGCTTCCGATGGCGTCATCAGCGGATATGTCATATTCTCCAGTTGTTTATTCAGAAAACGAAAACCCAAACAGAAACGTATGCTATTGTCAAGCTCTCGAACAATCGGCGACAGAACACCCGACTCACTGGGCTCTATGACACCAGACTCAAGCATAGACCACTTGATTCTCTATAGTAGATTGCACATGTGGGCCATACACCCGACGTCGTTGACGGACTTCCGATAAATCCGCGTTTGGCTTGAGTTTCAAATCATATTGTAAATTCTTCACTTTTCCAAGACCAGTAAACACAGACGATTCATAGCTATCGAGTAGGCGAACTAACTCAGCCTTATAGGGTGGTGGAATAGGACGGATATTCCACTCTGCCTCACCTTCGTCTTTCACATGACGAACACGTGACATTTCTTCTTCCGGGAAAAATTCCTGTGAATCGGTGACATCACATGGGAAACCTACCGCCTGTGTACGGTACACAGTTTTACTGGTATCAGTAGGGTTCGTAATCAAAATCTGAGGCTCTTTAAGTGGGGTAACTGCACGACCTACATACCAATCAGATATGAGCTCAAAATGTTCATTCCTTTCAACCAGTAAATCTTCAGCCACAAGTTTTGGTGAAACCCTCACACGCAGGATTTTCTGAAATCGTGGTGGTATAACTAGTTTTGAAAGCACGTACGTTGTGAATAGCCTTGCTATCGTGTATGAGACTTCCAAACTCTATACTGTCACTCTGTGGACGGAGAGTAACATGTTGAAATTGACACATGAAATCCCAACCGAGTAACTGTGTATCCAGCACATGAAATGTACATGGCAAAATACAAGTGTCTACTCCGTCATTCAAAATTCAGCCGTCGTCCATTAAAGAATATCCGCGTCCATAATCCAAAGACCTATTCCATATCCACATAGCAGTTTTAGCATCAAATTGAAAAAGACAATCATAGTATACATAAACATAGGCTAGTTTCCTGCAAGAGAGAAGCGGCCAACAGTTTTCAATGATGCCGACAAGACATCATGATGTTCCAAAAATATAAAATCCGTATCGCTGATCAGTATTCTTAATCCATAATAATCGTTCTAAAGTCGTTATCTAGAGAATGGTGTATCTCAGTCACGCTTTGATTGTGACTGTTCATATGAGCATCATGAGGATCTTGAAGTACATGGGTTCATACGGCCCCTAGCCCCGGGTTAAGCGGATTTACGAAACGTAACGCCATAGATCTTGCACGCTACGTTCGTATTTTGCTATCAGCATGCGATATGTATCGCCAAATTTGAGAAACTTTGAGTGGAGGCGCTTGGAGGAATAATTTTATAATTTTCTGCAACAATGTTTTGTGGCGTTGATTGAAATCGTCACAATTAACACAGGATCTAGCAAATGCTACTAGGCGAGATATGTATGCGCCATATGCAGGTCCCACTGGAATATTACTGTCCAGAAATGGAGAGTTCACGATGTCGAAATTGTAATCATCTCTTTTGTCATAAAGTCGACGAGAGAGAATGCCCGCTTCATTTTTGTAGAGATATAGATATAAATATGATGTGCCTGTAGGGCTATCTGTAGTTTCCTTCAACTCCAGTGAAGGTGGATATATATCCTTCACTGCGTCATTTATATAGCGATTTATCCACAGCGAGAATACCGTCTATATAACGTTTGGTGAATGAGAAGGAACGGGCTTTGGATGGATCGGTTTTTGAAAGCGTCTGCATATAGTCATATTCATAAGAGAACAGATACAGGTCAGTCAACAGGGGTGCGCAATTAGTACCCATTGGAATACCTATATGCTCTTGATATATTGTGCTGCCAAATTTCACGTAGATATTTTTAATGAGAAATTCAAGCAACTCTATTAACAAAGAAACATCCCATGAATGATATCTCTTGTATGTAGTAGAGCTGAAGAATGCTGTATGGCTTCTGAAATTAATATATCTACGATCAGTTTTCTTGAACACAGATACTACCAATGAACTTAGACGGTCAATAAGGTCCTGATGAGGGATTGTAGTATAGAGAATCGAGAAATCCCATGTGGATACATGTCTGTACGGTATGTGACCTTTAGCATCAAGTTCCTCCTTGAGACATTTTGAGTTTTTTAATATCCACATACATTCAACGCCAGAGTTTTTAGAAATAGTGGCGCAATACCTTTACCAAAATGCTTTTACCTCCTGAAGGGCCCTCGTCAATGGGGTTGAAAGAAGCTTGGCGGTGCAGCTTCTAGAACCAGATATGAATCTAGCTTTGTATGGTGATTTATGCATTTTGGGAGTCCAGTATACTTTTCGTATGTCGTTATGATTGGTTGGAAGACAAATACCTCTTTCCCTGAGAAACGTTTTGTGCCTATCTTTCCTATGCAAAGTCCTATCTTTCATACGCAGAGAAACATTAACTGTGCCAAGCGTTGATAAAGTCTGAGATGTTCAGAGATGTGAAACTGATGCACGAAACTGACGCGCCGGAGTCGAGAACGGCTGATAAAGTACTATTGCCTTGGGTAATTTCAGCAGATGGCAAATTATTCGACTCGACAGTGATTTTATCCTTCACCGCTCCGACTTTAGCAGAACTGGTATTTGTCTGATCTGATTTCGGGAGATGTCCCTGAAAATGACAATTGTAACATTTGGCATTTTTTAACCAATCAAGATTTTCCTATCTTTGCGCTCGTACCAGTGCACCTTTTGTTCTCTAACTCAGCTTTCTTTTCTCGACAGTCCCGTACCTTATGTCCTGGAGAATTGCAGTAAAAACAGCGAAAACGTAGTGCACTGTCAAATTTGTCATCGTTAAGGGAATCTGTCAGACGACGTGCAATATCAACCAAAGGGTTAAATTTGTGTGGTCGGGTACGTTGACAAATCGCGATATTCAACTGGTCCTTGAGTTTCGGGTTACGAAGACCATCCGTAAATCGATGTGCACGCAGCTCATCTCTATTCATCTTGGGAAATTTTGGATATGCCTCTTCTAATTTAACAGACAAACGGTGGGAAAATTCATCCATGGCTTCTGTCTGCTTTGTGACAACTTATGAAAGTCAGATGCAGCTGATGGTTTCTTTTACTCTGTTCTATCTAAATCTGCAATAAGTCTACCTTTAAGAGTTTCATAGTCCTGTGTCAGAGCGGGCTTGATGTCCCTAAATACACGAGTACACCAACCTGGGGGAAAAATAAGTACCAGCCCTCGTAACATTTTGTTTTCGTCCCATTCCAAACCCCAAGAACGAATCTCGTACACATCGTCAATATACTGTTGAAAAGTACATTTTTAGGGTCATACATAGGAATTTTTAGTTTTCCTACCTCTTCGGGAATGTTGATAAACGTAAAACAAATTCACACACAGTCAACAAAATACCCAACGTTGTTGCTGTTACACGCTGACTGACCTCGTTTCAGCTTTGTCCGGGAGGGAAGTTTCGTGATCGCCAAAAATGTTCTTAAAGATTATGAACGGCCACAACTTACGTGAGTTCTTTGTTTCCGAGAACCGCTGCCACCAAAATGTAAGGGTGAAGAACAACAACAACTCATAAACAGTTCAAATGAAGTCAAATGTATTAGGAACAAAACAGAACATGTGCTCAATGGCGTCCCTCCAACTACCGGCAGAGGGCACACCAAATTACAGATCAGAATGCGGTCTAAGGTCAGGTAACTCTAAGGTCGTTTTATACTAACAAACTCCACAACGATATGATGCGACACCAGAAGAATATACATGGGACTGAAGACACCGAGGCACAAGAAGCCGATGCAGATGGTGAGAATAAGCGTGCTGATTCTGAGAGTCCGCCGACTAATACCGAAACAGAGACTGCTGAAAGTCTAACTACAGATATAGAGAGCTTGATCTCAGATAGTTAGGCTACGCCCCAGAACAGCCTGAGTGAGGAAGAACCTAACGTTTGTGGTCGTATGGTGACATCAGCTATTAATTCTCACCCTACAGCGACCGAGGACGCAGGACTGGATAACTTAAAACAGGCGTACATCCAAATGCACCCCAGAATCAGGGAAAAAGCCATGTCGATCTATGAACAGTATACCCTACTGAAACGAAATTAAATTGAAGGGCGACCCTACGCACAGGTCTATCATGAAGATCAAGCGTCACAGTGATGAGGATATGGGGCTATCACCCATCGAGGCCCTGCAAAATGCAATCAAAATACGCAAATAACTGTTCCTTGACATATTGCCGTTACAGAATCCTGGCCTGCCCGATCAAGATTAGAATAAACGGGTCAGAGCGAACATGACCGAAGATTGAACTTTTTGAAATGGCGGTTTCTGATTCGACAAGAGCAGCCGAGAATACATCTAACGGTCAAGAACGACTATGACAGATGCAGCACTAAATTGGGGGTTTCGATTGGACAAAAGCCTACGAAAATTGTAAACATACCCAATGCGGCTCCCCAGCTTGGGTATGATGTAACATTGGGGAGAATAAACTATATAAAAACTTGTGAACGTGTTGGTCTGTCTTTCTGTCATCTGCATCATGGCATTAAGCCGTAAGGGATTAGCTATAGAAGACGTTAGGGCGTTAATCCCATTCCTTCCTCCTTCTCCCCCTCCTCCTCCTCCTCCTCCACACACGCACACACGCAGGTAACTCAGCCAGGTAGCCAGATGAAACAAGAGCCTCATCTTCACTAAAAGCTCTTTGGCACCTCTGAAACTCCCCTTTCTCTACTACTCCCGAGTGATCTATCAATAGAACAGGGTTTTTCCCATAAATTTCCCGAAAAATTTATCTTGACATATAGAGCGATGATTTACAAAACAGGGGTTTTCCCCAGTTAAACACCCGTACAATGTCCCGGTGTAGAGCGATGACATTATCGGGGACCACCATGTTCTATTCCCTGGTGTGAATGGATTGATACATACACCTTGTCGATGCGTTAGTATTATATAATAGCATGATACAATCTTGCGCAAAAGATAAAACACTGGTATGCTATGGCGTAAGGCGTTAGGATGAGTCGTTAAGGCGTTAATATAGGGCGTTAATGCTTTACGAAAAGGCGGTAAGACATTAGTTAGGGCGTTAAGGCGTTCAGATAGGGCGTTAAGGCGCTACTGTAAAATCCTCCACAAAGTTCACAGGGCAAATATACTGGGTTTCTCTCTTCTGTACTAAGGGCAACTACATTACTTCCCTTGACTTTTACCTCCCCGAAATTTAGAGACTACACTATCTCAACAACAACAACAACAACAACAACAACATTCCCATTTCTATGACTCACCAGGTGTAAAGTCCGTTTTTTTTTGTGAAAACATGCACCGACCCATGACTTGATCGGCTTGGAGGAGCTCTTCACATGGATACCCTCCCCGACCCAGTACGCCCACTATGGGTCCACCTCGATCCCAAAACGTCCATTCCGCTACTGTTACTCCACATCAGTCCGGTTGGATGCTACCTCATGAGAGCTTCAAACTGATACCCCACACGACCCATTCGGATCATTATGAGTTCACCTCGACCCAAAACGTTTTACCAGTGCCCTTTTCTCACAATTCCCTGCCTGCACGTGCGCAGAATGTTGAAAACGGACGCCACATTAGTCCAGTTGGATGGTCCTCCACGAATGTTTCACGATGACACCTCACAAGGCCCAGTTGGACCACTATTTGTCCATCTCGACCCCAAAATGGCCCGTCCATTCAAATACCCTTTTTCTTCTGAGCATGCGCAGATAGACGATATTCCCATCCCACACCCATCCAGTTGGGCGCTCCCCACGAGTGCTTCACTATGACACCTCACACGACCCAATCGAATGACTATGGGTCCACCTAGACCCCAAAACATCCACCTCAATCTGCCTGCCTACTGCGCATTCGTCATCAGCACTTTTCAGCACAATTCAACGCATGGCCTCGAGACCCCTCCCATCGTGTTCTACACTTCGAGATAAAGAAAACAATGTCCCACACCCCATACCGCAAACGTCCATCAGTGGGTTCCTCATTGAGACTAACGTTGTCCACTGCGCCAGAATGTCCACCCCAGACCTGTTTCAACTTTTCAGCGGAATTCAACCCATGGCTTCGAGACCCCCCATCGTGTTCTACATCGCGAGACAAAGAAAACCATGTACAACACCTCATAGTAAATTCCAAAAGAAAAAAAATGACCACCCCAATATTTCCATACCGCAAATGTCCATGCGAGGGTTCCCGATTGGTCCTACACCATAGCCGTATATAGATCTGGCCTCTGGTAGGCATATTAGGGTATGTTCAACCTTGCCTAGTATGGGCTGACTAGTGGTGCAGTGGATAACTTGCCCGCTTCTGGAGCGCGCAATTCTACCACACTCAATGTGTTACCAAATAAAACTATTACATTTAAGGAAGGGAACCCATGTCGCATCTAATTCCAGTAGGCGTCGGTTCGGTGCAGATAATTTGACGTCATGATTTGCTTCATGCGCCCAGTTACACTCGCCCGGAGGGGTTATACCGTGTACTGCGATATGATCATTGTAGATGAAGTACCGGATCAACAATAATCTATTTAAAAATTCAAGGTTCACGCTATGGTTGAAATAGTCTTGATATTTACTGATAATTGTTAACAATGTTTTGTTCGTCATTTTGAACATTAAAAGCGTTTTAGCATGCCCCTGGCTGTCGTAGTGTGGACTCGTCCCCTGCGTGTCGATTTTAGGCACGCGACTTGCAGGTGTTGTGCGCTTCGATTAATTGATGGGCCAACGGATTTTTTATGAGGTATAGGGGTGTTATCTTGTAATAGCATGAGAATATATTCTTTGTGTGGAGAATCTCCACGATTCAGCCGTTTACAGTATAGTACTGCTGTGACAGTTCTGCCGTTACAGTACAGTGGAATGGAAATAATTGATTGTTTACTTCGGTAAAACAAGTAGGATAGATCGCGCTGCAATAGAATGAGTCTTCACGCTTGATCAATCAGGGCTACAGCCTTCGTGATCAAACTTAAACTCATCCTATTGCAGCGCAATCTATCCTACTTGTTTTACAGCAGTAAACAAGCAATTATTTCTTAGTTCTACCACACCCCATGCGTTTTACCAAATAACATTATTACATATAAAGAAGGAAGCCCAGGTGGAATCTATTTCCATTAGATGCTACCTCACAACCAATCGATGTGGATTATATGACGTCATAATTTTCTTCGCGTGTCCATTTAAACTCGCCCAGAAGGTTAATAGGATTGAAATGGATATCAAGATTTATCGTCTGCCTGTATCTTCTTGTACATCCTGTTGCCATACATCATGGAGTCAATTAAAGTTGGAGAAACATTTTTTTTGGCGGAGATTTATTCAAAGTTGTTGATGTCATTAAACCTTTTAAAACATATGATAGGTACACAATTCAATCATTGGGTGACAGGAGAATTTCACATGTATTCTAAAACCAAGGGTCACGCTCGCATCATTTTGATCGTTAATGGCGTTTTAGCACGCCCCTATAGCTGCCATAGCGTGGACTCTCCAATCTGCGTCGATCTCAGGCACGCGACTTGCAGGTGTTGCTTGCTTCGATTAATTGGCGGGACAAAGCATTTTTTGTCAGGTATTGGGGCGTTAATCCAGTTTTAAATACACGAGAATATCTTTCTTTCCATGAAACATCTCCACATTGTGCCGTTTTCAGTAAGGTAGAATAGAAATAATTCCTTGTTTACTTCGGCAAGAATACCTTACCTAGAATAGTTTGCGCTGCAATAGGACGAGTCTTCACGTTTGATCACTCAGGCCTACGGCAGTAGTAATGTCTACCACTTTCGAGTCGTATTGACCTAAAAAATTTGCATATTGGGGGAGGTCACGGGGAGGACACAGAGGTCAAGTGCACTATAGTTCCGGCAGAATGACCAAAAGCTACCTCCAGCACAGGAGAGTTCCAATTGTTGCAGGGAATGTATTCATCCGCGGTGATGCGGTCTGGCAGCGGTGTGGCGGTAATGCGGTCGCGGGAAAAAGCTTCCGCGGAGAAAAAGTAGTCCCTAGAGGAAATGGTCCGATTGGGTCGAATGAGGTATCAAAGTGAAGCATTCGCGAAGGGGCATCTGATGGGCTGGGTGTGGGGTTGAAATATCGGCATTCTGCGCATGCGCGGTGTCCATCGGGTATGGAAATAGACGTTTTGGAGCTAGGGGAGCCACTAATGGTCCGATGGGGTCGTATGAGGTATCAATGTGAAGCATTCGTGAAGGGGCATCTGACTGGACTAGGGCTCGGGCGTTGTCACCATTCTGCGCATGCGCAGACAGGAATTGTGGGAAAAGGGTATGGAAATAGACGTTTTGGAGCTAGGGGAGTCCCTAGTGGGTCGATGGAGGCGTATGAGGTATCCATGTGAAGCCTAGGTGAGGGGGCATCTGACTGGACTAGCGGCTCGGCCGTTGTCTACATTCTGCGCATGCGCAGACAGAGAATTCTGGGAAAAGGGTGTGGAAATAGACGTTTTTTAGGGTTTAGGTGAGCCCCTAATGATCCTATGGGGTCATATGGGGTATCAGTGTGAAGCATTCGTGAAGGGGCATCTGATGGGCTGGGTGTGGGATTAAAATATCGGCATTCTGCGCATGAGCGGTGGCCAAAGGGTATGAAAATAGACGTTTTGGAGCCAGGGGAGTCCCTGATGGACCAATGGGGTCATATGAGGTATCAAAGTGAAGCATTCGTGAAGGGGCATCTGATGGGCTGGGTGTGGGGTTGAAATATCTGCATTCTGCGCATGCGCGGTGGCCAAAGGGTATGAAAATATACGTTTTGGGATCTAGGGGAGCCACTAATGGGCCGATGGAGTTGTATGAGGTATCCATGCGAAGCCTATGTGAAGGGGCATCCAGTCAATGGGGTGGGTGCATGTAAAATTTTTCCTGAAAAAAAAACACGGAACACTGACTTTATCGAAAAATCCGAGAAAATGCCTATATGGGGTATGGGGGGTATATAGGTCCCCGGGCTTAACGGGACTTGCCTATCAATAGAGTTATCTCCCCCTAGTTCCAGGGTGGGTGTATGTAATTTTTTCCTGAAAAAAACACGGAACACGGACTTTATCCTAAATTACGGGAAAATGCCTATATGGGGTATGGGGGTATTGGACCATCCTGGGAAACCTACTTCTCGACATTTGCGGTATAGGTTGTGGGGTCTCGTTTTCTTAGTCTCGTCAAGACAAACATGATAGGAAGTGTCGCGGAGCGAATCGTTGAAATTTTTGGAAAAGTACCATATAGCCCATATAGTACCATACTAGGGGTATAGGACCGATGTTTGTCCCACTGGGAAACCTACTTCTATACATTTGCGGTATGGTTGTTTGGATTTGTTTTCTTAGTCTCGTCATTTAGAACACGATAGGAAGTGTCCCGGGGCGAAACGGTGAAATTTTTGAAAAAAGTCACCGAGACCCATATAGACCCATATAGTCCCATACTGGGGTATAGGACCAATGTTTGTCCCACTGGGAAACCTACTTCTATACATTTGCGGTATGGTTGTTTGGATTTGTTTTCTTAGTCTCGTCATTTAGAACATGATAGGAAGTGTCCCGGCACGAAACGGTGAAATTTTTGAAAAAAGTCACCAAGACCCATATAGACCCATATAGATCCCATACTGGGGTATAGGACCGATGTTTGTCCCACTGGGAAACCTACTTCTATACATTTGCGGTATGGTTGTTTGGATTTGTTTTCTTAGTCTCGTCATTTAGAACATGATAGAAAGTGTCCCGAAGCGAAACGGTGAAATTTTTGAAAAAAGTCACCGAGACCCATATAGACCCATACACAGCAAAAAAAGCTTCAGTACTGAAAAAGAGCTGTGGTAGAAAAGTACCGAAACAGTGCTGTTTAATATATGCACTGAACCAGTACTGCTACTCAACAGCATCTTTTAATCACTGAAACAGTACTGTCACTTATAAGCACTGAAACAGCACTGAAAGTGTGCTGTCCCTTTTAAGCACTGAAAAGGTGCCGTCACTTTGAAGCCCTGAAAAAGTACTGTCGATTCTAAGCACTGAAAAAGTGCTGTCACTTTTGAGCACTGAAAAAGTACTGTCGATTCTTAGCACTGAAAAAGTGCTGTCACTTGTGAGCACTGAAAAAGTACTGACATTATCAAGCACTGCAACAGTACGGTCACGTTTAAGGACTGAAACAGTACTGCCTATTGCAAACACTGAAACAGTGCCTCTATGAATTACATGTATGGGCTGTAATTATATAAGTGGTATATAACAACCCGCTCGAGGCTCATTTTCCAGGGAAATAACTCTGTTTTGTGGAGGTCACGTGGAGGAGGGGGTGCCACCAGGCCAAGAGACCAAAAACTACCTCCAGCACAGAAGAGTTCCAATCTAGGGGGAGGTAACTCTGGGTGACTATAGCTCCGGCAAAGGGCCCCTGGGCATGTATTCATCCGCGGTGATGCGGTCTGGCGGTAATGCGGTCGCGGGAAAAAGCTTCCGTGGAGAAAAAGTAGTCCCGAGACTTCAAATACCCTGCATGGTCCGATTGGGTCGAGCGAGGTATCAAAGTGAAGCATTCGTGAAGGGGCATCCAGTCATGGGTGGGTGCATGTAAAATTAGGATTTTTTCCCGAAACTATAAAAAGCGGAACACGGACTTTACCCGTAAAATAGGGGAAAACACCTATCAACCCTAGCCAAAAGGGCTAATATCGGTCCCCGGTCTTATTGGGACCTGCCTATCAAGTCAATGGGGTGGGTGCATGAAATTTAGGATTTGTCTCCGAAACTATAAAAAGCGGAACACAGACTTTACCCCTAAACTAGGGGAAAACCATATCAACCCTAGCCAAAAGGGCTAATATCGGTCCCCGGGCTTATCGGGGCCTGCCTATCAAGTCAATGGGGTGGGTGCATGCACAATTAGGATTTTTCCCGAAACTATAAAAAGCGGAACACGGACTTTACCCCTACAATAGGGGTCTGTATTATACAATATAAGGGAAAATGCCTGTATGGGGTATGGGAATGGTCAATTTTTTTCGTGGGCTTTACTATGGCTTGTGGGGTCTCGTTTTGCCAAGAAAATGACAATGGGAAGGGGCCCGGAGCGAGGTCTGTATATAGGTTCATACTGGCTATATGGGGGGAGGGGTGGTCAATTTTTTTGTGGGCTTTACTATGGTTTGTGGGGTCTCGTTTTTCTCGTCTCGCCGAGATAAATACAATGGGAGGGGTCCCGGAGCGAATCGGTGAAATTTTTGGGAAAAGTCACCGAGGTCTGTATATAGGCCTATAGGCTGGCTATATGGGGGTATAGGTTCAACCTGGGAAATTCACACACGTTCAATGTGATATGGGTTGCTTGGATTTGTTTTTCACGTCTCGTCATTTAGAACACGATGGGAAGGATCCCGGAGCGAATCGGTGAAATTTTTGGGAAAAGTACCGGGTAGGCCTGTATATAGGCCTATATGCTGGCTATATGGGGATATAGGTTCAACCTGGGAAATTCACACACGTTCATTGTGATATGGGTTGTGGGGTCTTAGTTTTCTCGTCTCGTGATCTAGAACACGATGGGAAGGGTCCCAGAGCGAAAAGGTGAATTTTTTGGAAAAGTACCATATAGCCCATATAGTCCAATACTGGCTACATAGGGGTATAGATTCAACCTGGGAAATTCACCCACGTTCATTGTGATATGGGTTGTTTGGTCTTGTTTTTCACGTCTTGTCACGATGGGAGGGGTCCCGGAGCGAAGCGGTGAAATTTTTGAAAAAAGTTCACCGAGGCCTGGGTAGGCCCATAGGCCTATGCTGCATGGCTATGGAGGTATAGGTCCATACGGGGTGAACGTTTTGGGGTCTAGGTGAGCCCCTTATCATCCTATGGTGTCCTATGAGGTCTTATTTTGAAGCTCCCGTAGGGTTTGTAATGTATCGACTAATGGTTCGTCCATGTGCAATAGTCTGCGCATGCGCAGTCTGACCGTAGTATAGAAAGCAGGCATGTTGAGGGGGGTATGTGGGTGTGTGTTTGGGGTAGAGATGGACCACTATGGGTCCAAATGGGTTGTGGGAGGTGTCAAAGTGAAGCTTGGGTGGGGTAGAGTCAGAATGGCGTGTTTTAAAGTGCAAGTCGCATCAATCTGCGCATGTGCAGTTGGTTGTAGTACGTAAAGTGACCATTTTGGGGCAGTACAGGAAGGTATTTGGGGTCGAGATGGACCATCCTTGGTCCGATTGTGTCGTGGGAGGTGTTATCTTGTAGCTCTCGGGGTGTACATCCCGATTTGAGGGATGTTCACGTCATCTGTGACGTAATCGGCGACGTCATTAGTAGGAGTAGTAGCGAAAGTGGGCATTTTGGGGCAGGGAAGGAAGGTATTTGGGTAGAGATGGACCATCCTTGGTCCGAATGCGTCCTGGGAGGTGTCATTTTGTAGCTCTCGGGGTGTAGACCCCGATTTGAGGAATGTTCACAGCATCTTTGACGTCATCGGTGACGTCATCAGTACGAGTAGTAGCGAAAATGGGAATTTTGGGGTAGTGAAGGAAGGTATTTGGTGTAGAGATGGACCATCCTTGGTCCGAATGCATCCTGTGGGGTGTCATCTTGTAATCTTCGGGGTGGAGACCACGATTTTAAGGGATGTCCACAGCATCTGTCACGTCATCAGTACGAGTAGTAGCGAAAGTGGGCATTTTGGGGCAGTGCAGGAGGGTATTTGGTTTTGAGATGGACCATCCATATCTGTCATGCGTATTAGGGAGCGTGTCAAAAGTTTTGACGCGAACGCGTTCATTTTTGAACAGGAGGTCGTTCATTTCCGCATGCGTCAGGCCGTTCATTTTACACAGCAGCGTCAGAAAATGAACAGTCGAACGTTCATTTTTTTAATGCACTCTGACGTTCATTTTCGCACGTTCGTTTTCGTATGTTCATTTTCTCACGTGCGCAAACGGCTGGCGTTTGACGTGAGCAGAAATGAACAACATACAGAAAGCTGCCATCCCGATACTAAAAAACGCGCCGGATCAAATCTACTTTCTCATCGCGCGTCATTCCCGTGTTATAGATTTTATTGTAATTTGCCATGTCTTTTGCTTCGTGTGTGTATATATTCAATGCATTCCGTAATCATGTGGAGTGGTATTACCGATGTCGGTGATTTTCTTCAATAAAAAAAGGGTAAAACTAAAAGTAAAACGTTTTTCTTTTTCTTGTCCCATCTCCACTTCAGCGGTTTGTCACCACCTATATATGAGTGTTCGCTTATATAATACTTGACAAGATAAATTAATGACTTCTTTCTTATTTATTTTCCCCAGTGTTTTACTTGTTTGATGTGGATTTTTACATTTCGTGAATCTCTTCTTCATCCACCAAAAAATGAGATTCTCGGTCGGGCGATCAATAGTCATGGCATACGGCGCTTGCGTCCCGTGGATAGATTGTTCCGTCATGGACATGTTACTTTAAATGATTCTTCTTTATTAACTTACAAACGTATTCCAGCGATCTGTAATGTCTGAAAATGGTATAATTTTAATAAAAAAGCCGACAGTATGTATTGAAAATGAAGTTCGTGAGCTGGAAATGGGCCCTATAGAGAATACTTTGTATGCGGGAAAGAAGGAAGGGTTTAGGCTCCGCAAAGGATATTTCAATACATTGGTCTATGAAAAATATCCATCTTCTTTAAAGAAATGTTTTTATGTGTTGGTGTTTGAACTGCGTCCTTTTGTTTTATTTACAAATGAAGGGGCCCTCACAGGTTGCATAATGACGGACGCCACATGCGTGATGAAGTCTCCACGTGAATCAATCGGTCCATATATCTTTTTTAACGAAATGGCTTGATGTATTGGCAATCAGAACTGTTTTATTCAAGGTTTATTTTTTTTATCATGGAATTAAAACTTTGAACTCCATGGTTTTATTGACAAATAGGAGACCTCACATGGCGGCCTACCTTGAGATATGACGGGAGCTGCGTGGCGTCTCTGCGTGATTCAGTCGGGCCATGTCTTTTTATAATGATCATACATGTAGTTTGTAGGCCTGTATACTTTCCCTGATTTACTCATTTCTTATTGAAGATAATATTACTGAAGGCAAAAAATTCCCAATGTCATAAGAATAAATCGTTATATAAGTGAATGACTTTCGTATATTTATATGTCTATATTATACCTTTGTCACTATGTATTTCCTTTACGATTACCGGGAGACGCACTAATAAGTTCGGCTTATTGCGCTCCTGTCGTCAAATAAACTATTTAAACCAAGTGAATGGCGATATTGTGGTTACTCTGGAAATAGGGAGCTGATCAAGTTCTCTTTTCTCTCCCAGCGCAGATGCAATTGGCATATTTCCAAGCAAAAAGGAAACACGTTTTTTTTCTTTTCTTTTTCTTGATTACTGTTGCGATTTATGTTCTCCATTATATATCTCTGACAAAGTTCATCCATGTGCGGACAAAAATGGAAAACTAGGCTCCAGGATTCTGACAATGTTAGTATGGAGATGTATAAATTCCAATTAAACAAGTGTGAACTATAATAAATTTATAATTTCAGTTCAGGAAATGAGCTGCGACAAATATACTTGATGAATGCATATTAATAATTTCAAAACATGACTAATTTCCTACCCGCAGCTAAAGACATCTCAATTCTGGTGCATGATTGGTGGGGGTCTATGCATTCAACAACTATTGATCTAGTCCTGCTGTGAGAAGCACGGCTTTCGAACCTCGTATTTCTGTGCCTCCTGTGCAGACGACCCACGCGCGTCACACACTATCAATACAGAGCAGGTCGGACAGTACAATAGGGGACAGCTAGGGGTTTAGCATATACGGTTAACATTCGGGATCAACATTCGCCGAATGCCATCTATCAAATTTGTTATATAAATGTCATACAAATACGTAATATAATAATGTGTGGTTTGATATCACAACAAAGTCCTTTGTCAAATTACGAACATTTTAAGGAGCTTATTACTTGTTCACCCGATTATTGTATCATTCTTTACGATATTTGGTCACATCGGACATAAAACCAAATCTTTATGGTGATATTTCTCTGTCGAAGTTTAATATTATATAGTTCATCTCGTTTTCTTCCAAAAAAATAATACACGCGCGTTAGTTCCTATATGTCGCTCGTTCTATAATTCCCGGTAAATAATTCCCCAGAATATGCACGAAAGATCCACTTTTATTATATTAAATACATTTATTGAATTTGCTGTAGATAAACGTCAAATCTTTGCCATAGTTGCTTTGAAAGAACGAAAGTACTTCTTCAGAGGAAGTGGCTTATATACCTACGAAAGCTAGTGCAAAATAAATACAGTTAAGTCTCAAAGGTGCTGCCTTTTCGAGTGTTCTGTTTTTGTTTTTTTTTTTTTTTCGTTCTACTAAGAGTCGACACGATAGCCGTAATGTGAGCCCTTCAGCGAATTCTGACCGCTATCATACATACTAATTTGAACGTTAAAAAAAGAACGTTCTTTTTCTGACGTTCATTTTTTTCTGACGGGGTAGTGTTCATTTTCTGACTGTCGAACGTTCGTTTGCTGGAAGAAAAAGAACGAGTACCTGTTCATTTTCTGACGCATTCTTTTAGTTTGAACGTCAAAACTTTTGACACGCTCCCTTATACAGTATCTGTCCTGTATTATACCAATCTGTGCTGTATTATACTATATCTGTCCTGTTTTGTACCATATATGTCCTGTATTATACCAAATCTGTGCTGTATTATACAATATTTGCCCTCTATTATACCATATCTGTGCTGTATTATACCATATCTGTCCTGAATTACACCATATCTGTGCTGTATTATGCAATATCTGTGCTGTATTATGCAATATCTGTCCCGTGTTATACAATATCTGTCTTGTATTATAGCAAATATGTCCTGTATTGTACCATATGTCCTGTATTATACAATATATGTTCTGTATTATACCAAATCTGTGCTGTATTATACAGTATATGTCCTGTATTATACCAAACCTGTGCTGTATTATACCATATGTTTCCTGTATTGTACCATATATGTTCTGTATTATACAATCGGATAGCGGTTGTCGTGAATAACAACAAGTTCAGCAATGTTTACATAGTTTATTATCCCCAATGTTACATCATACCCAGGCTGGGGGAGCCGCCCTGGGTATGTTTAGTATGTTCACAGCAAACCAAATTGAAATAGCAAACACCATGTTTTATTATTTAACGCACCGTCACATTAGGTACAAGTGTTTACTGAGCTCAAGTCAACGATCAGCATGTAGACATAGAGAGTATGTGCGGCATGTTATGGTATTCGTCAGTGCACGGGTGACGCATTCAACCGACGGCGGTGGTCGGTCAGCTTGGTAAGGAAAAACGTGACATTGGTTACCCTCTCTACCACCCATTGTATGTTGGGGCATTGACGATGTGCCCATCTCAAGGCATCCACGGTGTCCAGTATCTCCAGCATCGTCTCTAGTGACCTCCGGTTAATGATGGTGAACGGCTGGTCAGACACATAGATATTATTGCCGGGATAATAATACCGTAACTGGTCCGTCTTTTTGTGACGTAAGATGTACCCGAAAGCGACATTCAATTTGAAGGCCGTAGTTTGATCTTTGAAGATGGCTTCCACGTAGCTGCGTAGACGGGTGCGGTTGGTCAGTGGGAAATTGTAAATATCTTGAATAGGGCCATGAGAGTGGAAACAGTGCCGTGTCATGGACCAATGGCGCCGATCGATGTCACTCACTGGATGGTTGTCCTGAAAGAGATCGCCCAGAAAATGTTTGATGTTGTCAGGCGTATGACACGAAACCGTAATGCTGGGGTCCTTCTGGATGTCCAGGCTCTTCTAAACTGTGGGTATAGGTGGGCTCTCCTTCATCGCATCACCAGTGGCGTTCATCTCCCCGGGCTTATCTTCACTGGGTCTGACCTTCCGCGGCTCCTCTTCAGTAGGAAGTTGTCGCTCATGCCATGGTACCGGGGCATGAATCAAACGTTGGTGTCGCAGCAACTGACTGGTCAGTTTGAAAAGCCGACCACAATCCTCGCATGGACGCTTGGGTGGCCCAGAAATTGAACGTTCGTGGCGCAGTAAAGCATCTTCCCGATTAAATGACCGTGCGCAGGTTATACAAGTATACAGTCCGTCGTTGTGGGTGGCCGTGTCGTGGCGACGTAAATTGTCTAGACGAGTAAACTGCTTCTGGCAAGTTGTGCAAGTGAACATCTTGGTGGTTGACAGAGTGTCTGATGAAACGGCCAGGCCGCTTTCCTTTTATAGCATGCTAGCTGGTGATCTATTTTTAGCACACTCAGTTCAACTACCCCAAGTCGAGGACCGAGATGTACTGGTGTACGACTGAGCCGCATTGCGCGCGTGTGTGTGTGTGTGGGGGGGCAGTGGATTTTACAGCCGGGATCTTGTCAACATCCGGGTTTCCAAGTGGGGTTTTCCCGTCGTTCCTCCGTCTTCCATCCGGGCACTGTGGTTTTACATCCGGGTCTTCAGCTTGCATCCAGGTTTTTCATGAGCCACATTGCGTACGTGTGTGTGTTGTTTGAGTCCAATCGTGCACCATGTCGAATTACGTTCTCTCCGAAGACTTCCTCTCATTGCATCAATATGCTCAGATCCATTCAATATAAACACAACCAAGAGACATCAACACCAACAGGCAGATTGCGTAATACACGTTTTATTATCCTCACAGCACCACCACCACCACTACCACCACCACCACCACCACCACCACCTAGCGTTGCCGCCGTCAACGATCAGCGTATAGACATACAGAGTATGTATGGCATGTTATGGTTTTCATCAGTGCATGGGTGAAGCATTCAGCCTATGGTGTAGTCGGTCAGCTTGGTGACGAAAAACGTGACATTGGTCATCCTCTCTACGACCCACTGGGTGTTGGAGCGTTGTTGTTGGGCCCATTCCAAGGGATCTACGGTGTCCAGTTTCTCCAGCATCGTCTCTAGCGACGTCTTATCCGTGATGGTAACGGGTTGGTCAAATACCTGGATGCTACTGCTCGGGTAAAAGTATCGGACTTGGTCTGCCTCCTTATGCTGTAGCACATAACCAAACGCCAGATTCAACTTGAAGGCCGTAGTTTGATCGTTGAAGATGGCTTTCACGTAGCTGCGTAGATGGGCGAGGCCGGTCAGTCGGAAATTGTAGATATCTTGAATAGGGCGATGACGGTGGAAGCAGTGCCGGATCATGGGCCAATGGCGCCGATAGATGTCACTCACTGGATGATCGTCGTGTAACAGATCGCTAGGAACATTTATGGGTTCGTCCGCGAAGTGTACTTTGCCCTCTACGTCGTACAAAATCTGGCTCAAGGTCTTGTCGGAGGAATTTGACTGTTGAATTAGGGCGACATCATCATCATCGGCCCTCATGCGATGGGTGGGAGTTCCCTCTGTCTCGATACTGGTGCCTACGGGCTTCTCTACCAGCAAACGTGGCTGCGGAACAGGGTGTCGTGTGCGTTGGTGTCGCAGCAACTGACTGGTCAGTTTGAAAAGCCGACCACATTCTTCGCATGGACGCTTGGGTACTTCATGGCGTGCACGTGTGTGGCGCTGTAAATGATCCGGGCGCTGAAACGACAGTGTACATATCGTACAGCTATACCGGGCGGTTCCTTCGTGCTTGGTAGCCTCATGGCGGCGCAAGTCGTGCAGACGAGTGAATGATTTCGAGCACGTAGTACAAGTGAACATCTTTGGATAGAGAAATGGTTGACAGAGTGTCTGATGAAACGGCCGGGCCGCTTCCCTTTTATAGCACGCTAGCTGGTGATCTTTTTTAGCACACTCTACCCCAAGTCGAGGATCGAGACTGGTGTACTGGTGTACGACTGAGCCGCATTGCGCGCGCGCGTACGTGTGTGTGTATGTGGGCTGTGAATTTTACATCCGGGATCTTGTCAACATCCGGGTTTCCAAGTGGGTTTTTCCCGTCGTTCCTCCGTCTTCCATCCGAGTACTGTGGTTTTACATCCGGGTCCCATCTTACAGCCGGGTTTTGGACACCTGCTGACCTCAATAATTTGCATATGACCTCTGTGAGGTCACTTCCGCTTCCGTTCACGTGACCGGAACTGACCTTTGGCCCCTGCGTGCAATTTTTATCCGGTATTGTTAGCGCGCGCAGGGGCCAAAGGCTTAGACTATTTGAAATTCCATTCCAAATTTGCTCTTTCCTGTTGATTTCCTACTTGAAGATAATGACATTGGGGAAATAAACTATCACGAAGATCAATTCTCCTGATCTTTAAGACTTCATATAATGTGCAGATGGTCATCAATAAAATATGACAACTGTGTTCCAAGCCAACCGCCCAGTCGATATCTGAGCTCTATTCACATTATAACAATCTCAGAAACATCTACCATCTTCACTTAAACTAATTCATTATTAAGGACTCCATAGCTGAACTTGTGAAGAGTCTGATCGTTATGTAATATTATATTTTGTGTGGCTGAACATTTCTCTGCATTTATTGTCTAAGTGGCTCCATCTCCAGAGTACGCATTCGGACAATACTCTTCAACGAGATCATTTCATGGATATAGGCGTCGTTGATTACTCCATATTTATAGCTTATTGAATACCAACACGGCGCCGTTGAGTGGGGGTCCCATCCTCCAGAAAGCCACGCCTTGTGAAAGCTTTCGATTTATTTTCATTGATAGGACTGCTAGGGATATCAATTAAATCAGTGGAAAATCATCAATGGCTTAAATTGTCATCTACCATAGAGTATATGTCGGCCAGGAAGGCCCTCGAATACAGACAACCGTCACCCTCCAGTTCCGTTCATTATTTACCATACCACACAGTATTGTTGAGTTTTCTGATGTTTACATCGCGGTAACCTTTTGGTACTGTGCAAAAATTCTTGACTGTACAGTACCGTGCAGTTACCAATCAATTATCGAGGGTCAGAAAGTGACAGATTCTTCTCAGTAACTTAACTGCTTTATAAAGGAGTGGTACCCATCACAGTTTTTCCAGAGTTCTGACTAGAAAGCTGCTGGTCAGTTTCTGATTGGTCACTAATAGGTTATTCCAAAAATTCTTCTTTGAGAGGCATTCTAGAAGTTAGGTAATAGTAACTGGACGAAATTCTTATGAACAACAACGTCTTAAAGGTGAACTGAAAAGCTTTCCAATGTTCTGCTAAAATGTCAGAAAACAAGGACTTTTATAGTTGTTACAAATATGTGTAGTAATAGTTCTGTGGGTTATTGTTTTCTTTTGGGTAGAGAAGTCAAAACTTATTCCACCAGAAAACGAAAGCCAGAACTTTAAAAAACGTCATCGCTTGCCTCCCGTTGTTTTTGGAACGTGATGACGTTATAGTGGTCCGCACTCATTCATCCGACGTAGCATGACGTCACATTTGAATAAAACTTGAATGAAGGAGACCTCTATATCGTCATAACGTTCTACAAACAAAGAGAGACAAGCGATGTAAATTTTCAATACGGATTTATAACAAGATAACTTAAATATTGTTATTATAATACAACGAGGAGGCGGGCGTTGACACTTGAGTTGCCGCTCTCGCTTGAAGCAAATATCACAGAATTACATAAATAGAAGCTCCCCTTTGACCCTGGAGTTGCCTGCTTCTCCTGTCAATCTCCCCCCTCCCCAGAGCCGCTTCACAGGTTCTCCCTGTTGCGCGTCATGTGAGCATGGGCAGATATGAATTGCATCAGACAGGGTGCGCTGTGCCCTTTCTATACTACTCATCGCATCCCAAGCCACACCTATGCGACCCGCTGTGCCCTTTCTATACTACTCATCACGCACTACTCATCGCGCATGCGCTGTGCCCTTTCTATACTACTCATCGCATCCCAAGCCACACCTATGCGACCCGCTATGGCCTTTCTATACTACTCGTCGCGCACTACTTATTGCGCCTGCGCAGTCGACCCATTCTACTGTAGGGTGCTAGCCTGAAGTGAAAACTCCAGGTCTCTCGCCCCACCCTATCCCGCGCACCCTATCCCGCGCCACACCTATGCGACCAGCTTTGCCCTTTCAATACTACTGATCACGCATGCGCAGTCAACCCATTCTACTGTAGGGCGAAAGCCTGGACCAAGGGATCTCATGAAGTGAAACCCACATGTCTCTTGCCCGACTGGTTGTCCCTGGCCGGCTTCTTTAATAGTATAATGAGTAAAGCGGAGTAGGAGGAGGAGAAGGAGGAGGAGGACACGCCACAGATTATACTAGGGAGATTTAATAAAATATATTTGCCCCAAAAACATATAAAAGTTATGTCACATAACACAAGATGTATATATAAGCAACATTTAGATAAAATTAAAAGCTTTGCAGTTCACCTTTAATTCATGCAAAATGTCTGTCTGTCTGCCATTCAACTGTTCAATATGAAAGTTGGTATACACCGTATATTATGAATTAACAAACGGTTATTTTCTGATTGAGCAGAAACCTTGATGGCCATCTTTTATTAATGCATAATTATTACATATCTCTGATGCCATGTATTCAGCTGTTCCATAAGACAGTTCCTGTTACCGTATCAATATATCTCAAGAATGGTTATTTCTCTATCCATGACCTAGAAGCCTATTGAATCAGAACCGCTGTCTGTCTGTGAGTCTGTGTGTCTGTGAGCCTGTTCGTCCCCTTTCCTTGTCTGCAAGATATCTTGAGAACTAATGGTGAAATTTCACCAAACTTGGATGGAAGCTTCACACGGATAGCCCTCTCATCTGATTAGGTTTTGGTGTGTGTGCGTGCATTCGTCCGTGTCCGGTGTCTGTCCGTCCGTCTATCTACTTGTACATGTATACAGACCGTGTCTGCAAGATATCTGGATAACTACTGGACAGAAGTTCGCCAAACTTTGGTGGAAGCTTCACTGGGATAGCCTCCTGATCTGATTAGGTTTTGGTGTCACTGTGTGTGCGTGCGTTCGTTCGTGTCTGGTGTCCGTCCGTCCGTCTACTTGTACATGTATATACAGGCCTTGTCAGCAAGATATTTGCAGAACTACTGGACGCAATTTCACCAAACTTGGATGCAAGATTGATTGTAATAGCCCCGTCATTTGATTACATGTAGGTTTTGGTGTGTGTGTGTGTGTGTTCATTCGTGTCTATTGTCTGTCCGTCCGTCCATCTACTTGTACATGTAGATACAGACCTTGTCTGCATTATATCTGGAGAACTGGACGGAATTGTACCAAACTTGGATGGAAGCTTCATTGGGATAGCCCCCTCATCTGGTTAAGTTTTTGTGTGTGCATTCGTCCGTGTGATTGGTGCTTCACAATTACATTTATTTCATTTATTGGGCGCTGTAGATATCGGAAATCCACCCATTGCCATATAAATCCCGCCTCCTCATTGGGCTACTGCAACAATGAAAACCGCCTCTTCACAATTAATATTTTCAGATGTGCAACTTTGTTTAGGATACTTATTGTTACATTCATTTTATAGCACTTACCCTTAAATAATGTGCCCCAAGGTTGGAGGTTTGGGGAGACATATGTTTTTGCTTAAAAAAAACAACCAGCATAGGCTTCATGGCAGAGCGGCAACTCAAGGGTCAAACCGGAACCTCTAGTTCTTTATGTCATCTGTTAAATGTGAAACTTAATTGGTATACATCACCTGCAGCGAGCAAGTATAGATGGTCGCTAATTGGTGTATATTTTCAATGTGGAGGCTGTTTTACACCTGAAGAGGGCCACGTCTACATGCATTATCAATCTCAGATCGGCTATAGTAGACTTTGTTTCAATGTGTTAGGGTTGTTATTGGGATTATAAGAGTCGGTGCTTCATTCTTTAAAATAGTAGGAGGGCTAAAACTCTCTCGCATCATGAAATCAGAGACCGACTGTGTTATTATGTTTGTTTGAGGGAACAAATGCAAACTATTTATCTCGTCAGTGTGGGTAATAATTATCAGTCGATTATCTCATATTTGGCAATCTACATGTATAAGTTATAACATTTTTGTTACACTGATATGTTTGGGCATAAAAGATACCCCTGAAAAGGTTTGAATTCAGTTTTTTTTAAACCAGTGCAAGCTGATCGATATTCTCAATATTGATTTCAGTGTTTTTTTGCTGAAAAAGCTGATTCAACAGCTTCTGCTTTCATACCCAAACACTCAACTTCGACATTTCACCCGGAGGGCGAGTTCTTTTCAGTGTTATTCGGAATGTTTTTTTAACTCAAGTCATTCTGTTGCATGTCTTGCCTGTAATATGAAATTGACCCATTTCAAGCAAGCAAATAGCTGTGCCCACATTATGGAATTGACGAATCACCGAGCAAACATATTACTATGAGGTGTAATAAGTATCGTTATTGCATGTAGCTAATTACTTTCAAATTTTCCTGGAGTATGTTTAGCCACTGTGGATGGTATATTGTACATGTTCAAAGCCACTTCTTAAAACACACCTTACATTGTGATTTGAATCTTTCAGTGATTAATTAAAATTGTCATAGATTTGACTATCCTCCTGCACACAATGTTATGTCAGAGTGAAATTGTCAAACAAGTCATCTCACTGGTAAGGCGTCTTGAGTGTCTGTTGTGTATATAGAGTCTTAGATGTGAGCAAGTCACAGCTTAACGATGCTATATGTAGTTTATCTACATTATATCATATTTGTTTATATTCAATATATATGTATTTCTCTTGAAGCAGGCCTTGTGTTCGTTTCTTCAGAAAGAGATCCGCCAGTTGGTAACAAACTTGAGACCGAGAAATTTTAGGTATGAGCATATCTGAAATATGTGCTCCTGAAAGAGATACATGTACCTGACCTGTATTAACCCCTACATTCATCATGACATCAGCCAGTCTTGTCTGGAAATATTTTTAGTCAATTTAAGGTACATGTAAAAGTGGGCTCCCAGTTTGACCAGTCAGGTCTTTGACTAAACGGCCGAGCTGCCTGTTTGTAGCTCGTAAACACCGGAAAGGGGATCCAATTACTTTTGTTAATTTGAGTCCGGGCCTCATAAGCATTTACTAATTTACTATCCACTCAGCCAGGTACCTGAGTTACCTGTGTTTGTTGTTCGTTATCATTACCGCCCGCCCCTGAATTTCCTCCTTATATTTCCATATTCAGATATTTACAGCAGAAAAACCATCGTTTTCCCCCAAATGCTGTTCACTTAAATTTTTCATCGCGCCGCAACTACTTTGTAGGGGCGAGTTAATGGAAATTGCGGAAAGGTTCGACACAAAAGAAGTGGTCATCAGTAGGAAAACACAGGAAAAACACTCATATCCAGCAGTGTTCAATTTTAGTACTGTCACTAATTTTAGGCAAAATGCTTCAAAAAAGACACTTAAAAAACCCCAGAGTATACATAAGTCACTAATAAATAGTGGAACGAAATTCTTTTTTTGGGCCTGAAATGTGGAGACTGAAGTGTAAACATATACAATTACTCATTCCGGCGGTTTGGCCCAGTGGGGTAGCAGGATGTGCTCTATCGGCCTTCAGGGTGTGTAGTTGGGAAGGAGATGGGAATAGAACCAACCCTGACAGGCTGGCCCAGGGGTGGACTTTGTGGTGATGGGCTGAACAATCATAGTTAGGGTGGGGCGGAAGGGGGGGAGTGTAATTGTATGCGCCCTGTGGGGGTCCGATTGGCAAATAAACATTCTATTCTGTTTTGGAATGAATCTCTGCTAAATTACTATATGAGGCTTCAGTGCCCAGATTGGAAAAATAAAATGAAAGAAAAAAATGGAAATATCGTGTATGCCTACTGCCCATAATGCATCAAGGTATTGTCAGAGTGACCGCACTGTTTCAGTGCTTGGAAGTGACAGTACTTTTTCAGTGCTCACAATTGACAGTACTTTTTCAGTGCTTAAAATTGACAGCACTTTTTCAGTGCTTAAAATTGACAGCACTTTTTCAGTGCTTAAAATTGACAGCACTTTTTCAGTGCTTAGAAGTTACAGCACTTTTCCAGTGCTGAAAAGTGACAGCACTTTTTCAGTGCTTAGAAGTGACAGCACATTTTCAGTGCTTAAAAGTGAGAGCACATTTTCAGTGCTTATAAGTGACAGCACTTTTTCAGTGCTTAAAAGTGACAGTACTGTTTTGGTGATTAAAAGATGCTGTTGAGTAGCAGTACTGTTTCAGTGCATATATTAAACAGCACTGTTTCGGTACTTTTCTACCACAGCTCTTTTTCAGTACTGAAGCTTTTTTTGCTGTGTATAGACCCATACTGGGGTATAGGACCAATGTTTGTCCCACTGGGAAACCTACTTCTAGACATTTGCGGTATGGTTGTTTGGATTTGTTTTCTTAGTCTCGTCAAAACAAACATGATCATGATAGGAAGTTTCCCGGCACGAAACGGTGAATTTTTTGAAAAAGTACCATATAGCCCCATATAGACCCATATAGTCCCATACTGGGGGTATAGGACCAATGTTTGTCCCACTGGGAAACCTACTTCTATACATTTGCGGTATGGTTGTTTGGATTTGTTTTCTTAGTCTCGTCAAGACAAACATGATAGGAAATGTCCCGGCACGAAACGGTGAAATTTTTGAAAAAGTACCATATAGCCCCATATAGCCCCATATAGACCCATATACGGGTTATGGGGGTATAGGTCCAATGTTTGTCCCACTGGGAAGCCTACTTCTATACATTTGCGGTATGGTTGTTTGGATTTGTTTTCTTAGTCTCGTCAAGACAAACATGATAGGAAGTGTCGCGGAGCGAATCGGTGAAATTTTTGAAAAAGTCACCGACACCCATATAGACCCATATATTCCCATACTGGGGTATAGGACCGATGTTTGTCCCACTGGGAAACCTACTTCTATACATTTGCGGTATGGTTGTTTGGATTTGTTTTCTTAGTCTCGTCATTTAGAACATGATAGAAAGTGTCCCGAAGCGAAACGGTGAAATTTTTGAAAAAAGTCACCGAGACCCATATAGACCCATATAGATCCATACTGGGGCATAGGACCGATGTTTGTCCCACTGGGAAACCTACTTCTATACATTTGCGGTATGGTTGTTTGGATTTGTTTTCTTAGTCTCGTCATTTAGAACATGATAGAAAGTGTCCCGAAGCGAAACGGTGAAATTTTTGAAAAAAGTCACCGAGACCCATATAGACCCATATAGACCCATACTGGGGTATAGGACCAATGTTTGTCCCACTGGGAAACCTACTTCTAGACATTTGCGGTATGGTTGCTTGGATTTGTTTTCTTAGTCTCGTCAAAACAAACATGATCATGATAGGAAGTGTCCCGGCACGAAACGGTGAATTTTTTGAAAAAGTACCATATAGCCCCATATAGACCCATATAGTCCCATACTGGGGGTATAGGACCAATGTTTGTCCCACTGGGGAAAATACTTCTATACATTTGCGGTATGGTTGTTTGGATTTGTTTTCTTAGTCTCGTCATTTAGAACATGATAGAAAGTGTCCCGAAGCGAAACGGTGAAATTTTTGAAAAAAGTCACCGAGACCCATATAGACCCATATAGATCCATACTGGGGCATAGGACCGATGTTTGTCCCACTGGGAAACCTACTTCTATACATTTGCGGTATGGCTGTTTGGATTTGTTTTCTTAGTCTCGTCATTTAGAACACGATAGGAAGTGTCCCGGAGCGAAACGGTGAAATTTTTGAAAAAAGTCACCGAGACCCATATAGGCTCATATAGTCCCATATTGGTGTATAGAACCAATGTTTGT
>JAVTVY010009577.1:0-47754 GCA_036873755.1 Hanleya hanleyi
CAGTGTGAATACAGGCAATTTGCCGTATCTTCAGTCCAGTGAATGTTGTCCCTACCAACCTTGAATTTTCCAGGATCGATTCTATGGATAATTTTGAGTTGTCTTTTTGAAGAGGCAAATTCATTTATCTGATTTATGCAAAAGCATTCACTGGCTGGAAGTGTGTCCGAAACTTGGAGCTATATAAAATACAATTTTGACTTGGGAAATTTACGTCTCAAACAGCTCAACATATTGCTCATATTACTTCTGGCTTTTGAAGGATCTTGTACTTTGTTATTTACACCAATATTCAAGAGAATTTTGTCGGGTTGGGAAGGCCCGTTGTAGCGGTCCAAAATCTGTGTAAAATGTTGACACTTAGCGCCAGGATAGCACTCTACTTGCACATCAGGATGGGTGTCCGAATTAATACGTGAAAGATTTGATGAGCCGAAAAGCAGAACCTTTTTGGTAACTGCCGGGAGACGCCATTCACTTTTGTTTTGAGTTTCGTGCCTAAATTGCCAGAATTTCGGGTTCGAATTTTGACGATATGATGAGCGCATATCGTTTGATGGAGGAGACCTTGCAGCGTCAGCATAGGTATTAGTGGAAGTAGAAGGAGCAGGGTTGGTAGGTCTAGGAGTGGTACGTGGGGATAGAAGAGTAGGTCGAGAAGATACAGTAGATGAAGAATGGTTAGGTGGGGGTCGGCGAACAGGAGGGTTGGTAGCATGGGTATTGGAAGTACCAGCCTCCCTGGGCCGGGGGGCTGGCGTTTCCAAATTTCCACGCGAAGTAGAGGGCAGAGGAGATTGTGACCGTGCTCGAGTATTTTGCCGAGATATCGGAGGAGTGGTAGTAGGCTGGTTACTACCCGAACGATTCTCCGATACCATAGGGGGATTCAGATTCGAAACAAATTTCCGAAAGGACGAAATAGTGCTGTCTGTCAATTTGCATTTGTAGTTTTCGTTTCCCCATTTTAAGGCATTAGAAAACGTACGGTCGAAGCCCAGGGATTTTGAAGATTTGGCAGAAATAACCTGTGACTTCAATTTTGTTAAGCAATTTTTGTAATGTCCAACCAGCTCCATAAGACTTTTCTTTGCCCAATTTTGATTGATCAGTCCTATGCTAAAGTCAAAGTCAGGAGTTCGTTGAGCTCGCTTAAAGAAATTGTTCATATCCTCAACCCTACGTATCAAGGAATTTGGAAGGGAGTCGTTTGCCAAATGCTCCTCTATTATGCCAATATGATGCAGGCACTGAAGTACCTGATACAGCGCCTTAACCAGACCAGAGAAAGCCGAAAAAGTCTGGTTAGAAGCGTTTTTTGGGGCCGAACGTTGAGACGGAGGTTGACGAAAATTCCGTCTTTTGTTTGTAGAGCCGTTTTTCCTGGCCATAATTTTGTTCTAATATAATTTTTGTCTCTATAAATGGTTTATAAAATTTTGAAAAATGAGGTATGAACTTGTAATTTTGATGAAAAACAAGTTTTTTTTGGAAACTGAAAGGGAAGAAAGAATTAGGACAAATGGCAATTCAGTTAAATTTTGGTATAGAGAATAATTATGTACTGGATATCAGAAGTAATATAGGAAAAAATGGAAAAGCTAGTTAAATTATGCTGCACGTTAACTTTGATAGAT
The DNA here is from genome assembly GCA_036873755.1 of Hanleya hanleyi. Classification (NCBI taxonomy): domain Eukaryota; kingdom Metazoa; phylum Mollusca; class Polyplacophora; order Lepidopleurida; family Hanleyidae; genus Hanleya; species Hanleya hanleyi. Next base: position 1,638 of record JAVTVY010009577.1, read on the forward strand.
ATAAGCTTTATAATACATGTAAATATAAAATATGTTATGATAATACAAATTTCCTATAAGACAATTACTGGAAGAAAAAATCTAGATAATGAAAATAATAGATAGATCAACAAATTACATACAAATAAAATCAAATGAAACTGAAACAAAGATTGATTAGTAATACATGTATGATGCAAAAGAAAAAAAATGGAAATGGCCAAATGTTACACCGTCTGTGGCTAGAAGCTTTTCGGATGGGTTTTCCTTCCTCAGTAGCCTGAAACAAGTCTGAATTTCTAATAGTAAAGCACTGGTTTTATACCCTCAAAAAGCAGCAAGATGTGGGAAAGAGGCTTGCAACAAAACACAAAAAACAATAACTACCTCAACTGTTGGAAAGATGTGTTTTTAAGGTGACTACCTATGTCATATGTTTACTTTAGAATAATCTGAACATCCATAGTTGTATCCTGTGTGTTTAATGACTCGATGCCCGGCGTAGCGCCTGATACTAGACACCCTCGTGCATTCTGTCTCATTTCATCACAACCACTTCACATACATATATGTATGTTTTATATGGTTAGAAAGATCACAATTCGGGCGTTCCAAATAAAGTAAAGATTTAATTCTTACGTTTATTTGACCGGTTTTGTTGCAGTTAGAAAACAGTTATATAAAAAAAATAACGTCTTTTTTATATCGCTAATTTCACCTATTTTACAGGTAACGAGTCCGAGATTTTGCATGGTGATAATAAACCTTTCAAACCAAACAAGTTTGAGAGGCATTATAAAGTTTATTTTTTGAAACAAAATGAAAGTCTATTTCAAGTTCCAATAACTTCAAAACAAAGCAACATTTTGAAAAACTGAGACGCATTCGTTCAGACTGTAATGTATATATTATGCTGCCCAAAAATTGACATGATCGGATGAAAAATAGAGAAGTTATTAGCAAGTTTGTATGTACCAGCTGTGTAAAAAATATGTCGGATATAGACCGTAAACAAAAATAATCTACTTTTCAGATGATATTCTGTAATTATTATCCGCTACTTCATGATAATGACACAATATTCTCACACAACATATAGGGATTATAGACCAAACGTTCTTTAATCACTTTGAAACAATATATTTTGAGAAAGTGTAGAAAACCAGTCACGAAGATGAATTTCACGCCTTCCGAAATCCCTCACCGCGGGTGATTGAGTAGACGTCGAGCATTCTATAGAAGGCTTACACTGTAAAATCGCGAGACACTTTATGTGCTTTAAAGTAAATCACTAGTGTCTCACAGTAAAACACTAGTGTTTTATTTTCTCTAGAAAAGTGTTTATAAAAATAAAGTGTTTTATATTAAAACACTTTTCGCAAAATGTGTTTCAGTTCTAAGCACTTTGTAAAGGTGCCAAGGTGAAGTGTTTTAGAATAAAACACTAGTGTTTTACTGGACTTAAAAGTGTTGTGTTGGTTTCTTTTAATTGACGGCTTGTAATCCAAATTTTATGTTGCTAGAAAGAGCTGTTTAATATCCTATTCTAAAATATTGACTATAGTTTTTCATATACCGGGAATAATGTAAGTTACTGAAAAATTTTCTTCCTTTTTTATCTGATTGGATCTGCATTAATTTTGCTTTGTTTGTTTTGGCAAATCTCTCATAACAATGAAAATAAAATAAAACAGGACTTCACTATCATGAACATTGGTGAATTGTTGAACACCCGACACTTGTGTAAATCCCCTCTATTTATTTAGTTAAAAAACTTCAAAGGCGTTTCCAGAGGTCTAAAGTTGCATGATTACCACATGAGCAATTATATAAGATTGTATCACCAGACAGGTTTGATACGACATGCAAGTCCAGTTACCGTGTGTGGATGACTTCGGTGCTCCAGCGGTTCGCTTGGGGCTCCAATAGAATGGAGGGATCCCCTAGAAAGCAGTTAGACAGGGAACCAGATGGTCTATCCATGAAAGCGCGATCTGAATTTGTCCGTTAAATATCATCGACTTGAAGGAATTCAGCAGACGCGGGACTACAGGGCCATAGGTATGTTTTGATAATTGAAAGCACTGATTTTTCTCTACGTGCGTCTGGTAGAACGGGCTATGGTACTGTTTGCGTATATTTCAAACAAAATGCACGTTGATTTGAAAGTGTAACACTAACAACAACAACATGCTCAATTAACAGTGTCTTGAAATACTATTTAGTTTTAGCAGACTGTCTATTACAAGCCATTCAGCATGTCTAATATGAAATTTATGTAGCTAATTTTGCGGACTTTTATTACATGTTGCTTGCCCTTGCAAAGTAGGCCTACACCGAATTTTCTTTGTTAAGTTTGAGCTCAGTGATGGCGGTTGACCCTACCATGCTTATCAGCTGTGTGTGTCCGTGTGTCAGAGTGACCCGTAATGCATATGACGGCTCATCACTCATGCTTGTGTCAGCCATGGGGAAATTCAACTTGGAAAGTCTTGTCTTTTACGCCATTACGTAATTACGAAAGAGTAATTATGATATTATTCAATTTGTAAGTGTTAAGAATGTACTTTTCAATGCTTGTTTGTTCCATTCCTATACAGATCAATATGTATTGGGGATCCAGGTAATAATGACAGGGAGCAACATCAAAGCGAATTGAAAGATGATAACGAGACCTCAAACACTGGTATGTAAACCTTAATATTTTACATGTTTCTTTTGTTGCTGTGATACATGTACAGTTGTATGTTATGGAACCCGTCACATCGTCTGATGGATTTAATTGTGCATGCATACTGTTAAAGCTGAGAGACAGTTATTTCCAGATTATCAATTTTCATATACCTGTACATATAATTGTCCTATGATCAATAATCTATCTCAATTATTTTCATGCTGCAGAAAACATTTTAGGGGTTTGTTATTTGTCGGTAATGTAATAAATATAGTTCCCATACGTTCATTTGAATTTTTTTTTTCAAAACTGTTTTTTTTATGAAAACAAAATGTTTTAATCCCTAGGTCGTTTATAATAGGTTTCCAGTGTATGTCAGTTGCCAGCTACTCGCCTGTTTACTTGTGTTACCAATAAATAATTCAGGATTGGTGATTTTATGTTGCAGGATTCGGCAGAGCCAGAAATATACAGCCTCTACCTCTTCAGTTTGATGTGATTTTGCGGACTACGCTTCTGGATGGGGATTCACATGTTTTCCATTTCAAATTACACAGAAGTTCCGAAAAGAACACAGACGGAATCATTTCATGTGTGATGTTATATTGTGCAGGATACTCGTGCATATTACAGAGATCTTCCAGAGTGAAGATATCAGAGCTCATGATTTACTAATATCCCACATGTTTAACTTGGATTTCACCAAAATATATCACCTTGGTCACCGCCTGTGCATGTGTTGATGTGACGAGAGGCAAGTAACATTTGGGGGGCAGTCTTAACTTTGTGGAAACTAGACCGTTGTGACGGTACGAGACTGCATGTACAGGTTTGTACAGATATTTTCACCAGTCTATAGTCTTGTCCAGAAATATGTTAGCATAATGTGTATTGAGAAATCTGATTTGACAAATTTAGTCGTGTGATGTTTTGCAGGTTGTTCGTGAATACAATTGAAATGTCTCATTATCTCGAATGATTTAAAATAAATATATAAGTTAAACTCAGTTGTTTGTTATTTTATGTGCATGGATTTGAAAGTACTGTGAGTAAAAACACTAGTGTTTTAATTATAAACACTTTTTCAAAGTGTTTTGATTATAAACATTTAAAGTGTTTTTAAAGTGGGGACAAGCTCATAAACACTTCAAGTGATTTATTTTAAACACCTTTGAGTGTTTAATTTTAAAACATTTGAAGTGTTTTGTTTTGAAACACTTGAATTGTTTTGCATTGAGACACTTCAAGTGTTTCATTTTAAATCATTACTGTTTTAAGGTAAAACACTGTATGTGCTTTAAAATGGAGCACTTTATATGATTTTAAAGTGGAAACAAATATGTGATTATAAAGTGTCTTGTTTTAAATCACTTTCAGTTTACAGTGTACAGAGATGTGATTTGCGGCAATTGGGCATTCATGGATTTAATTGCCGACTGAAAAAGGTCTAGCTCTAGGAAAGAGAAGAAAAAGGAACTGGCAGCGGCCATTTCCGGTGTGGAGTTAAAAAACTTTACTATTATCGCGAAAGTATACAATTTGCGGGAATAATGTTTGCCTTTTTTATAATTATATGTACGATGGTGAATACGTAAAGTATTTATTTTGAATGAATACCTCACTTTCTACATTTGCCGCATGTATAATGCGATAATGCAGTATGAAGTAATACTGAATCGGAGGTATAAATGACCGAACAGCAGGAGTCGTGTAATAATGTTTATCAAAGTTTCTTTTTGCCTGCATGCGTGTCCTACTAATCTTATAACGTTTTCTTCCCATGATTGTGTTGGCAAGTAAGATATGTTGATAGAATGTCAAGTGAGATATTATGAAAAACATTACGCAAATTCGCAATATATATATCTGCATATACCACATGCTTAGTAATTAGCCAAGGTGCGAAGTCACAGCAGACGATAACACCGACTGTGAGTAATGCGCGCTAATCCCCACAGGCAGAGTTCTTACACAGACAGTGAATTTTTGAGAGCTAAAATTTCACGTTTGCAACATTTTTTAAGGAAAATAACAGAAACAGTTGATAGGTTTTTCCTTCAACTTTTGAAATATGCAAAGAAAAAAATATCGATAGTTTGAGCCTATTCCGCGGGCCTCGAGTCCTTAATCATTGTTTTTAAATGTTTGAATACTAACCAGTTGGCATGGTTAGGCTCTTGCCAGCTATGTCTGTATGTGGTCTGTTGAGATCAGTATTGTTTGGTTTGACTGTTAAGTAGGTGCTTAGTAACTCATTGTCCAGCAAGAAGTAACAACATTTATCTTCTAAACCTGCATAACATTTTTAGTGTTGCCTAATCAGCAGGAAAGAGACACACTGTCTGGAGACCCTGCCCCTACATTTGATCATAAAATGTTTACTCAAGCAATTAGACCATAGTAACGAGAGATCCTGAAGGATCTTGGCGCCCACCATTGTCCGATAATTGTAAGCTAATAACAAGAGGATCTTTTTGTCCATTGTTACCAAGACGATTGAGTTGTAACTTTCTTTGCAGAATTTCGAATCTGAGCGAAAAACATCGAAAAAGGGACACTGGAAAACACCAAGATATAATCTTTCTAAGTTTCAGAAGTTTCAAGATTTCTAGAAACTGAACTTATGCCGGTTGTTATAGTACAAGAGAAATGAGCAAAGTTAGCCTGAAAGTGAATGTACATGTACGGAGGATCCTTCGTCTTCGTTTTGTAGTATTTTTATTCTATTTATTTTTTTGCACGTGTCATCATTTGGTACTGGAAGCGAAGAAAAATCTCTTTGACACTTTGGCATACTTAAGATTTTATAATTTGAAACGAATGCTAATTCTGTTCTGTTTACTGGACTAGTTTGAGATATCTCTTTTAAGATACCATGCTCGAAAATAGTAAGATGGTACAATACTTAATACTGAAGGCATCCGGTCCGTGCAGTAATGTTGAAACTTCGAATTTGAAAGTGTCTGAATGTTGATTATTTCCCATGGATCGAAACATGCAGTAGTTTACAGTTGTCGAGTTGTGACATTGTGTCACAAGAGTGACGTCTCTCATGTAGCTGACCCGCCGGCAGACGAAAGGGTGGGGCAGTTCACTTGCAACTGCATGGACTAAATACATTTTAATTCCGAATTATTTGAACTCCTTGATATGGAAGGTGAAGATATGGATATTCTCTTTTGTCAATATATAGAACATGCCCCACCGTTTGATCCACCGACTCTTGTGATGCAAGGTCACAACTCGGGAATACCGTATTAATTGGATTTTGGAATCGGACCGATAAAGCTATCTTGCACAACTAGGCCCCATCTGGGACCTGTGTACCAAATTTCAGAAAGATCCATGAAATATTTTCTCAGAATTCAAGATAACAGTGTTTCAAGGGGAAATTCAAGATGGTCACCTGGCAACCATATTGGATTTTCGAATCTGACCAAAAAAGGTATCTTGCACAACTGGGCCACAAGGGGAATCTGTGTACCAAATTTGAGGAAGATCCATGCAGTACTTCTTGAGAAATCACGATAACAAAGTTTCATTGGGAAATCCAAGATGGGCGCCTGGTGGCCATATTGGATTTTCGAATCGGACCAGAAAAGGTATCTTGCACAACTAGACGACAAGGGGAACCTGTGTACCAAATTTGATAAAGATCTATGCAGTAGTACCTGAGAAATCGCAATAACAAAGTTTCATGGGGAAATCCAAGATGGCCGCCTGATGGACATATTGGATTTAGGAATCGGACCAGAAGGGTATGTTGCACAACTGGACCACAAGGGCAACCTGTCTACCAAATTTAAGAAAGATCCAGGCAGTACTTCCTGAGAAATCATGATAACAAAGTTTCATGGGGAAATCTAAGATGGCCGCCTGGTGGCCATATTGGATTTTCGATTGGGACCGAAAAAGCTATCTTGCAAAACTAGACCCAAATTTGAGAAAGATCCATGCAGTACTGAGAAATGGCGATAACTAAGTTTCATGTGGAAATCCAAGATGTCTGCCTGGTGGCCATATTGGATTTTCGAATCGGACGAGAAAGGGTATCTTGCTCAACTAGACCCCATGTGGCACCTGTGTACCAAATTTGAGAAAGATCCATGCAGTAGTTCCCGAGAAATCGCGGTAACAATGTTTCATGGGGAAATCCAAGATGGCTGCCTGGTGGCCATATTGGATTTTCGAATCGGACCAGAAAAGGTTTCTTGCACAACTAGACCCCAAGGGGAACCTGTGTACCAAATTTGAAAAAGATCCATACCGTAGTTCCTGAGAAATCGCGGTAACAAGTTTTCATGGGGAAATCCAAGATGGCTGCCTGGTGGCCATATTGGATTTTCGAATCGGACCAGAAAAGGTTTCTTGCACAACTAGACCCCGAGGGGAACCTGTGTACCAAATTTGAAAAAGTTCCATGCAGTAGATCCTGAGAAATCGCGGTAACAAGATTTTATGGGGAAATCCAAGATGGCTGCCTGGTGGCCATATTGGATTTTCGAATCGGATCGGAAAAGGTTTCTTGCACAACTAGACCCCAAGGGGAACCTGTGTACCAAATTTGGAAAAGATCCAAGCAGTAGTTCCGGAGAAATCGCGGTAACAAGGTTTCATGGGGAAATCCAAGATGGCTGCCTGGTGGCCATATTGGATTTTCGAATCGGACCAGAAAAGGTTTTTTGCACAACTAGACTCCAAGGGGAACCTGTGTACCAAATTTGAAAAAGATCCATGCAGTAGTTCCTGAGAAATCGCGGTAACAAGAATTGTTTACGGACGGACGGACTGACTGACTGACTGACTGACTGACGGACGACGGACGGACGGACGACGGACCACGGACGAAAAGTGATTTGAACAGCCCACCATCTGATGATGGTGGGCTAAAAACTATTTGGTTAAAAATTGTAGGATTTCATAACTGCTTGTTTTAGGGGGATAAGTACAATACTCCAAAATTCAGTTTGTTTAGACGGTATAACTCATAGGTAAACAATGAATATATTAGAGCTTTATAGGAACAATTTAGAAACATGGCACAGGCATACATATACATTTTTCAAAAGTGGAAGGCACGGGCACAGGGATTTATAAATCTCTTATCTTAAAAATGTTCCTAGAGACAAGTTTCGTATAGAGTTCAAATAGGGCCGCTATATATTAGCTTATGCCATCTAGAATTTCACGTGATAATGATCACGATATGGGATGAAGTTTACTCCTTACCAATAAATCGCGTAAGCTCCGATATTTTTAGTAAGCTATGATAGGTCTCAGATTAAATGGCAAGCGGAGTTTTGTTTGGAGTGTTTCGTATTCCTCCTTCAGTATACGGGCCGCTTCAACATTCCTACGGCTATATTGGAGAACGAAGGGAATAAACTCTTTGTTAGCAACTTTACCTGGGTCTATGTTCATACCAAAGGGTTGCCGTGTTTGAAGTGTTTTGATCCAAAAGGATTCACGAAGTGCGCGGTGATTGTCAGTTTCTTCCTGCGTTGGAAATGTAGGAATTCTTTCTATTGGCATAATTTAAAAATGGTGCTGAAATGAATGTTCCGGTAGATTAAAAAGCTCATTGACCGGGCCTTCATTGTCTAGACTGATGTCTGATTTATGTCTGTTGGCACGATATCGAAGTTTATTCTTAGTTTCGCCCACATACTGTTTCAGGCATTTTCGGCACGTAATTAAATAAATTACGTTCTCCGTGTCACAGTTTAGTTGATCCTTAAGCTTGTATTCATTTCTGGTCTGTTCGCTTTTGAATGTTGATTGTGTAGCAACTACTCCGTCCAGTTTACACTGAGGTTTTAGATATTTGGAGGTCTTACCATTGCCATGATTAGGGCGTTTATGTTTTATCCTTACAGGTTCTGACTCACGAACGTCATTTATCTGGCAGTTTGTGATTTGGCGAAGTGTTTCAGATTTAATATGCCGTGAAAACCGGGCGGAATAGCCTCTAGGTTCCAATGCCCGAAACAGGATCGCACATGAGTGGTGAAAATACTGTATATCGCTCGAATTTATATGGAATCGAATGATTTGAGATTTGACTATGCCCTTAAATATATGGGACGGGTGAATTGGCATGCAGGAGTTCGCGGGTATCAATTGGTTTAAAAAAGACCTTGTCATCTAAATATCCAGTGTTCTGAAACCCAGGTCCCTTAAAAACAGTTAGGTACAAAAAATCCACAGAAGTCATGAATAACTACTTCGAGTTTGATATTTGGGTCATGGTTATTTAGAGTTCGAAAAATACTTCGAAATCTTCCTTGGAATGGTAATAAAGTACACAAATGTCATCTAAATATCTGAGGTATAAGAGAGGCTGTTTATCTAATTTTCTTAAAGCCTGCTCTTCCCAATGAGCTACATAGATAGTGGCAAAATTTGGACTGAACCTTTTACCCATTGCACAACCACTAATTTGTTGATAGAACTCTCCATTGAATTCGAAGTCATTACCTTTTAGACTAATTTCTAATAATTCCAAAAGTTCTTTGTCTGGGCGATTGAGATCGAGAAATCTTTGAAAAGCATCTTTAACAGCTTGAATACCTTTATCAATGTCAATATTAGTGTACATGGATTCAATATCCATACTGAAAAGTAAGGTGTTGGGAGGAGCTTGGATGCTGGACAGTTTTGACAGGAAATCTTCAGTGTTTTTCAAATAACTACTATATCGGTTAGCGATAGGCTTCAAGTAGTAGTCAATGTATTCTGAAATGTGGTAAGAATTTTACCCACAGTCTGAAACAATAGGGCGCCCAGGAGGTGTGAGGTTATCTATCCACTTATCTATAGGTTTATGAATTTTTGGTAAGATATAGAACTGTCGCGATCTTGCGTCTCTTTTGGGTGCTAAGTATTCACAGTGTTTGTTCGAAATGATTTGCCTCCTATTTAGATCTGCCACAATGTTGAGCAGCCTTGGATGATCTTGGGGCCATATTTCTCCATCCAGAGATGGATTTCTCTCTCCATGCGTCTACTTGCTCCCAGACTGCATTTGCTCTGGGAGATTTATTTGACGGTCACATAAAGTTTCTCAAGGAGAGAGGTATTTGTCTTCCAGCCAATCATAGCGACATACCAAAAATATACTGGACTCCCAAAATGCATAAATCACCATACAAAGCTAGATTCATAGCTGGTTCTAGAAGCTGCACCACCAAGCTTCTTTCAACCCTATTGACGAGGGCCCTTCAGGAGGTAAAAGCATTTTGGGAAAGGTATTGCGCCACTATTTTCAAGAACTCTGGCGTTGAATGTATGTGGATATTGAAAAACTCAAAATGTCTTACGGAAGAACTTGATGCTAAAGGTCACATACCGTACAGACATGCATCCACATGGGATTTCTCGACTCTATACTACAATCCCTCATCAGGACCTTATTGACCGTATAAGTTCATTAATAGTATCTGTGTTCAAGAAAACTGATCGTAGATATATTAATGTCGGAAGCCATAAAGCATTCTTTAGCTCGACTACATACAAGAGATATCATTCATGGGATGTTTCTTTGTTTATAGAGTTGCTTGAATTTCTCATTAAAAATATCTATGTGAAATTTGGCAACACAATATATCAGCAGCATATAGGTATTCCAATGGGTACTAATTGTGCACCCCTGTTGGCTGACCTGTATCTGTTCTCTTATGAATATGACTATATGCAGGCGCTTTCAAAAACCGATCCATTCAAAGCCCGTTCCTTCTCATTCACCAAACGCTATATAGACGATCTTCTCGCTGTGGATAATCGCTATATAAATGACGCAGTGAAGGATATATATCCACCCTTCACTGGATTTGAAGGAAACTACAGATAGCCTGGCACATCATATTTAGATCTATATCTCTATAAAAATGAAGCGGGCATTCTCTCTCGTCGACTTTATGACAAAAGAGATGATTACAATTTCGACATCGTAAACTATCCCTTTCTGGACAGTAATATTCCAGTGGGACCTGCATATGGCGTATACATATCTCGCTTAGTAGCATTTGCTAGATCCTGTGTTAAATGTGACGATTTTAATCAACGTCACAAAACATTGGTGCAGAAACTTAAAAAACAGGGCTATTCCACCAAGCGCCTACACTCAAAGTTTCTCAAATTTGGCGATACATATCGCATGCTGATAGCAAAATACGAACGTAGCGTGCAAGATCTATGGCGCTACGTTTCGTAACATGTGTCTAATTCCGCTTAACCCGGGGCTAGGGCCGTATGAGCCCATGTACTTCAAGATCCTCATGGTACTCATATGAACAGTCACAATCAAAGCGTGACTGAGGTACATCATTTTTAGATGACGACTCTATAACGAATATTATGGATTAAGAATGCTGATCAGCGATACGGATTTGATATTTTGGAATATCATGATGTCTTGCCGGCATCATTGAAAACTGTTGACCGCTTCTCTCTTGCAGGAAACAAGCCTATGTTTATGTATACTTTTGTCTTTTTGAATTTGGTGCCAATACTGTTATATAGAAATGGAATAGGTCTTTGGATTATGGACGCGGATATTCTCTAATGGACGACGGCTGGATTATGAATGACGGACTAGACGCTTGTAATTTGTAATGTTTAGGGTTGCCAAGTAACCTTTGGGCTTCTTTGACATAGTTTTCCCTTGACATTATAACTGTAGCTGAGCCCTTATCTGCAGGTTTTAACACGATTTTGTGGTTTTTGCGTAGTTTTGTTAAAGATTGGCGTTCATTGAAGGATAAGTTTGGAATGTTTCCGAATCGCCCATTTGAAATTAGGTCATTAATTCGTTCTGAAAGGACATTAACAGCTATTGGAATTTCTTGGTCAACATTTGGTGGTACATACCCAGATTTCTCTGTGAAGGGTGGTCTTTCTCCAGCTGAAAATCTGAAGCGGTCTGCTAGACTCACCCGACGATTGAATTCATTAGTGATCTTAGATGTTTCCATCATCTTCTCTATATGTTGATCTATGCGGTCCTCAGGTGTTGATCTAGGTGTCGGGACAAAGGAAAGGCCCCGACTGAGAAGAGAGATGTCAGATTGTGTTAGTTCAAGGTCACCAGTCAGATTTACTATACTAGTACCTAGACCAAAAGTAGGGTGGCACGTGCCCTGTCCCAAATTTAGTTTAAACCTATAGTATTGAGCCAGTGTGAATACAAGCAATTTGCCGTATCTTCAATCCAGTGAATGTTATCCCTACCAACCTTGAATTTTCCAAGATCGATTCTATGGATAATTTTGAGTTGTCTTTCTGAAGAGGCAAATTCATTTATCTGATTTATGCAAAAGCATTCACTGGCTGGAAGTGTGTCCGAAACTTGAAGCTGTATAAAATACAATTTTGACTTGGGAAATCTCAAACAGCTCAACATATTGCTCATATTACTTCTGGCTTTTGAACGATCTTCTGCTTTGTTATTTACACCAATATTCAAGAGAATTTTGTCGGGTTGGGAAGGCCCGTTGTAGCGGTCCAAAAGCTGTGTAAAATATTGAAACTTAGCGCCAGGATAGCACTCTACTTGCACATCAGGATGGGGGTCCGAATTAATACGTGAAAGATTTGATGAGCCGAAAAGCAGAACCTTTTTGGTAACTGCCGGGAGGCGCCATTCCCTTTTGTTTTGAGTTTCGTGCCTAAATTGCCAGAATTTCGGGTTCGAATTTTGACGATATGATGAGCGCATATCGTTTGATGGAGGAGACCTTGCAGCGTCAGCATAGGTATTAGTGGAAGTAGAAGGAGCAGGGTTGGTAGGTCTAGGAGTGGTACGTGGGGATAGAAGAGTAGGTCGAGAAGATACAGTAGATGAAGAATGGTTAGGTGGGGGTCGGCGAACAGGAGGGTTGGTAGCATGGGTATTGGAAGTACCAGCCTCCCTGGGCGGGGGGGCTGGCGTTTCCAAATTTCCACGCGAAGTAGAGGGTAGAGGAGATTGTGACCGTGCTCGAGTATTTTGCCGAGATATCGGAGGAGTGGTAGTAGGCTGGTTACTACCCGAACGATTCTCCGATACCATAGGGGGATTCAGATTCGAAACAAATTTCCGAAAGGACGAAATAGTGCTGTCTGTCAATTTGCATTTGTAGTTTTCGTTTCCCCATTTTAAGGCATTAGAAAACGTACGGTCGAAGCCCAGGGATTTTGAAGATTTGGCAGAAATAACCTGTGACTTCAATTTTGTTAAGCAATTTTTGTAATGTCCAACCAGCTCCATAAGACTTTTCTTTGCCCAATTTTGATTGATCAGTCCTATGCTAAAGTCAAGGTCAGGAGTTCGTTGAGCTGGCTTAAAAAAATTGTTCATATCCTTGGAAGGGAGTCGTTTACCAAATGCTCCTCTATGATGCCAATATGATGCAGGCACTGAAGTACCTGATACAGTGCTTTAACAAAACCAGAGAAAGCCCAAAAAGTCTGGTTGAAAGCGTTTTTTGTGGTCGAACGTTGAGACGGAGGTTGACGAAAATTCCGTCTTTTGTTTGTAGAGCCGTTTTTGCTGGCCATAATTTTGTTCTAATATAATTTTTGTCTCTATAAATGGTTTATAAAATTTCGAAAAATGAGGTATGAACTTGTAATTTTTATGAAAAACAAGTTTTTTGGGAAACTGAAAGTGAAGAAAGAATTAGGACTTTCTAATAGTAAAGCACTTGTTTTATATCCTCAAAAAGCAGCAAGATATGGGAAAGAGGCTTGCAAAAAAACACAAAAAACAATAACTACCTCAACTGTTGGAAGATGTGTGTTTTAAGGTGACTACCTATGTCATATGTTTACTTTAGAATAATCTGAACATCCATAGTTGTATCCTGTGTGTTTAATCATTGTTTTTAAATGTTTGAATACTAACCAGTTGGTATGGTTAGGCTCTTGCCAGCTATGTCTGTATGTGGTCTGTTGAGATCAGTATTGTTTGTTTTGACTGTTAAGTAGGTGCTTAGTAACTCATTGTCCAGCAAGAAGTAACAACATTTATCTTCTAAACCTGCATAACATTTCTAGTGTTGCCTAATCAGCAGGAAAGAGACACACTGTCTGGAGACCCTGTTCCTACATTTGATCATGAAATGTTTACTCAAGCAATTAGACCATAGTTCTACCCCGCGACCCCGCCACGTCGCCTCTACGACAAGAGGGGCGATTACAATTTTGACATATTTAACTATCCGTTTCTGGAAAGTAATGTTCCAGAAGGACCTGCATGAGGCTTAAACATATCTCGCCCGGTAGCATTTGCTAGATAATGCTCAGACTATGGCGATTTCAATCAACGCTAAATTGATTATTGTTGCTACTTGTCAAACGAGGGTGTGCGACCAAACACCTTCATCCAAAGTTTCACCTTGCAAAATACAATCGTATTGTGTAAGATGTCTGGAGCTACGTTTCCTAAATTCTTCTAATTCTGCGAAAGTCGGCTATATGGGCCGTTTGAATATCATTTGTTTTTTTTTATCTCCGTGGTGGTCAAATGAACAGTCACAGTCAAAGCATAACTGAGATACATACTCTGGCAAATGACTTCAAAATTCATTTTGATAAAGGATAATGATCAGTGATTAGGATTTTAAGTAAAGAACAACATCATATCTTGCTAACATAATTGAACACTGTTGATCGCTTCTCTCGTGTAGGAAACCATGTTCCTCCTTTTTTTATTTCAATCACATATGTAACTGTTGCTAACTGTCAGACGAAATAGGTATGTCGATTATTGACGCGGAAATACTTGTATGGACGACGACTGAATAATAAATGTCGGATCTGGCGCCTGCTATTTTGCTCACGTGCTCCAGCATAATTACTATAGGCACGTCCTGGCGCCTGCTATTGTGCTCACGTGCTCCAGCATAATTACTATAGGCACGTCCTGGCGCCTGCTATTGCGCTCACGTGCTCCAGCATAATTACTATAGGCACGTCCTGGCGCCTGCTATTGTGCTCACGTGCTCCAGCATAATTACTATAGGCACGTCCTGAAGCATCGGACTTAAGGTCATTTTTAAATATTTTCAATTCATTCCTCTCTTTTAGTTAGCTTTTTCGATAGCATACACATAGAGGGGATATATTATTTCTGTATATTTTATCCGAGTTCACAGTCATTAGCGGACACATACATTGCAGTAGACATGTTTAAAAGCAATAAACACGTCCCTAATTGGATAAAATTTCCACATAGACGACAGGCGAGTATGATATAAAAGAGAGAGAGCCTGTAATCATGGAATCGAAAGGCCCGTTCAATCCTAGACAACATCTTTGTCTGGAATCTGAAATACAACCTCACAATCCTTTATCCACCCGCCACTGTACATTAAATATTGATATCGTATAAGACTGCATGTATGCATACAGACTGTGTTCCCAACGCTCAGCATATGAATGCAATGCCTATTTTCACGAGAATCTATGTAGTTCATACACAATAGTCAATCAGTTTACTTTTTAACTTAAGTATGGCATCTTAATCCCACTAGATGGAAATGTCTCATGAACTGCTGGGATGATGTAACCTTCTTGTACGATTTTCAGATCCTGTTCGATAATCATCTGACACTCAGGAAATTGTCTTCAGTTCTAAGAGTGACTATCATTGTATACTTTTCGAGGTGATGATTTGCTGAACATTTTCGTTAGTAATTGCACCTCATTCAAAAATTGAATATTTAATAGGTATGAAAAAAGGGATCTTCATATTCGTCGTGCATGTTTTGCAATATTGGTTCCTGTGTCCGATAACTATATTATGGAGCAAGTAAGTAACGAGAAAATTAACTTTTATATGCACATACAATCTCGTTAGTGTCAAAGTTTCCTATTGTATTACAAGTAAGTAAATGAGACAATTAGCTTTTATATGCACATACAATCTCGTGACCATGGTTACTGTCAAAGTTTCCTTTTGTATTATGGGGCAAGTAAGTAAACGAGAGAATTAGTTTTTATATGGACATACAATCTCGCTACTGTCAATTAAAGTTTCCTGCTGTATTATGGGGCAATTAAGTAAACGAGGGAACTAGCTTTTATATGCACATACAATCTCGCTACTGTCAAAGTTTCCTGCTGTATTATGGGGCAAGTAAGTAAACGAGACAATTAACTTTTATATGCACGTACAATGTCGTTACCATGGTTACTGTCAAAGTTTCCTGTTGTGTTATGGGACAAGTAAGTAAACGAGAGAATTAGTTTTTATATGGACATACAATCTCGCTACTGTCAAAGTTTCCTGCTGTATTATGGGGCAAGTAAGTAAACGAGAGAACTAGCTTTTATATGCACATACAATCTCGCTACTGTCAAAGTTTCCTGCTGTATTATGGGGCAAGTAAGTAAACGAGACAATTAACTTTTATATGCACATACAATCTCGCTACTGTCGAAGTTTCCTGTTGTATTATGGGGCAAGTAAGCAAACGAGAGAATTAGTTTTTATATGGACATACAATCTCGCTACTGTCAAAGTTTCCTGCTGTATTATGAGGCAAGTAAGTAAACGAGAGAATTGGTTTTTATATGCACATACAATCTCGCTACTGTCAAAGTTTCCTGCTGTATTATGGGGCAAGTAAGTAAACGAGACAATTAACTTTTATATGCACATACAATGTCGTTACCATGGTTACTGTCAAAGTTTCCTGTTGTGTTATGGGACAAGTAAGTAAACGAGAGAATTAGTTTTATATGGACATACAATCTCGCTACTGTCAAAGTTTCCTGCTGTATTATGGGGCAAGTAAGTAAACGAGACAATTAACTTTTATATGCACATAAAATGTCGTTACCATGGTTACTCTCAAAGTTTCCTGTTGTGTTATGGGACAAGTAAGTAAACGAGAGAATTAGTTTGATATGGACATACAATCTCGCTACTGTCAAAGTTTCATGTTGTACTATAGGGCAAGTAAGTAAACGAGAGAATTAACTTTTATATCCACATATAGTATCGCTACTGTCAAAGTTTCATGTTGTACTATAGGACAAGTAAGTAAACGAGAGAATTAACTTTTATATCCACATATAGTATCGCTACTGTCAAAGTTTCCTGCTGTATTATGGGGCAAGTATTAAAGTAAACGAGAGAATTAGTTTTTATATGGACATACAATCTCGCTACTGTCAATTAAAGTTTCCTGCTGTATTATGGGGCAAGTAAGTAAACGAGGGAACTAGCTTTTATATGCACATACAATCTCGCTACTGTCAAAGTTTCCTGCTGTATTATGGGGCAAGTAAGTAAACGAGACAATTAACTTTTATATGCACGTACAATGTCGTTACCATGGTTACTGTCAAAGTTTCCTGTTGTGTTATGGGACAAGTAAGTAAACGAGAGAATTAGTTTTTATATGGACATACCATCTCGCTACTGTCAAAGTTTCCTGCTGTATTATGGGGCAAGTAAGTAAACGAGAGAACTAGCTTTTATATGCACATACAATCTCGCTACTGTCAAAGTTTCCTGCTGTATTATGGGGCAAGTAAGTAAACGAGACAATTAACTTTTATATGCAAATACAATCTCGCTACTGTCGAAGTTTCCTGTTGTATTATGGGGCAAGTAAGCAAACGAGAGAATTAGTTTTTATGTGGACATACAATCTCGCTACTGTCAAAGTTTCCTGCTGTATTATGAGGCAAGTAAGTAAACGAGAGAATTGGTTTTTATATGCACATATAATCTCGCTACTGTCAAAGTAAGTAAACGAGACAATTAACTTTTATATTCACATACAATGTCGTTACCATGGTTACTGTCAAAGTTTCCTGTTGTGTTATGGGACAAGTAAGTAAACGAGAGAATTAGTTTTATATGGACATACAATCTCGCTACTGTCAAAGTTTCCTGCTGTATTATGGGGCAAGTAAGTAAACGAGACAATTAACTTTTATATGCACATAAAATGTCGTTACCATGGTTACTGTCAAAGTTTCCTGTTGTGTTATGGGACAAGTAAGTAAACGAGGTAATTAGTTTTATATGGACATACAATCTCGCTACTGTCAAAGTTTCATGTTGTACTATAGGGCAAGTAAGTAAACGAGAGAATTAACTTGTATATCCACATATAGTATCGCTACTGTCAAAGTTTCATGTTGTACTATTGGGCAAGTAAGTAAACGAGAGAATTAACTTTTATATCCACATATAGTATCGCTACTGTCAAAGTTTCCTGCTGTATTATGGGGCAAGTATTAAAGTAAACGAGAGAATTAGCTTTTATATCCACATTCAATTTCATTACCGTCAAAGTTTCCTACTGTATTATGGGACAAGTAAGTATGGTTCGTGACGTGTTAACAATGCAATTACATGTCAGAAATGTAACAGACAAATGAAGCCTTTCCAGTTGTTTTACAAGAACAGAATGGAATGAGGGAATCGGGGTGGCGCTGAGCTGTTCATCGTTGTGATATTTTAATTCCATACAAGTGTAAGATCAATTTCGGGAATTAACTGAAACACACTTTTCAACCCTGGCTCATCACAAAATTTATCAGACCCACCTGAACAAAACGTTTGTACAGAAAGATATGCAAGTAGGATATATCGATCGTTGCAGGATCGATCATTTTCGGTACACATGGCCGAATTGTTTCTGGACAATCTGTTCGCTTATTTGTGTGTAAATGGGAGCCTTTCTACGAGCAATCCCATCATCTTTAAATACCCAGGTTTGAATATCAAATTTCTGTGGGTGCTTAAACAGCGATGCTGATCGCGGACGAGAAGTGAAAATAATCCTAGAACAAATAAGGCGGTAGACTTATTACGTACAAGACAACAATTTTATTGCTAAAAAGACACATTAAAGGCCAGGGCTTGCATTTGCATGAGTGTATTTAACACATTTGATACAAAAGTAAAAAGCAAATCTCCTAGCTTCAGACCTTGCAAGCATTGTGCCATTCATATGATCAATCCCTTTAGTCAAGACAAATCAAAAAGACATGAATACAAGCAACAGGTTTACCCCACAGTGTGGCGTTTACTCCATCAAGCGTCCTCAATGTTCATCCATTAACATCAGATGAGTTATTTATTTGAGCTGCCCAGTCATCACAGCTCGTGAGCTAGCGTATCTAATTCCGCTTAAGCCGGTACTAGAGGCCGGGTGGATACCTCATAGTCTCCACATGAACAACTTCAATAAAAACGCGAGTGAGATACCAAGGCTACGTCCGAGAATCCACCGTATTCTCGGGTATGAATGTAAGGTGCCGAGGGCAGCTTTCCTGTGGAGTCATATGGTTGCTTTTTAGTCACTAGACGTCGTCAATTTTCCCCACCTCTTGCAAATCGCTTCAATCCATTACCTGTATATACTAGGATTCTGCTGGTGGACTGTTAGTCCCCGAGGCCCATCCTATGTATATGTCATTCGACAAATATATGTAGGTTTATTATTTTGATGGAAATTGAGCCGTACGACGTCGGGCATTACAAGTTATTTTTCCTGGGAATTGTTGCATTTATCAGGGTTACCCCATGTAGTAGTGTTCACTCCATCAGACGTCCTCGATGCTCGCCCATTAACATCAGATGATTAATTTATTTGAGCTGCTCTGTCATCACAGCTACCGAGCTAGCCTATCTGATACCGATTGAGCCGGTGCTAGGTGCAGTGTGGATACTTAGTAGTCTTCACGCGAACAGTTGGCAGATTCTACGATAACCTAGTCCACTTTCCGTCAAATTTCCCGTCTCACCGAAAAATGACACTCGTAACATTAAAAATATTAAAAAACTAACTCTGTGTCTTGTACAGTGTTTGCTAAACCCGCAATGTTGTGAAATGTATGCATATCTGAATATAAACAGTTTTACACTTCACATTTCTTATCGGCAGTATAATAGACAGAAATGTAAATGTTACTAATGTCATTTGTACTAATGTCATATTTCCGTCAAACTTTCTTGCAATATTCACCACAAAACAAATATCAATTAAATTATCAATTAAAAATTTACATTGGTGCTAGCTTGACCCTATTAACATATATTTACCATTGCTAGTGTATTACATACCAATACATTGATACTATGTTTGAAAATGTTACTAGTGTCATTTCCGTCCTAACTCTCTTGACGGAAATGACATTAGAAATTCTTTGAGGAGGCCCAATATTACTGCATGGGTGATGTCATACACTGACTATGATACGGATGCATCAATATGCTTGGCCTAATTCTACTGAGCATATGCAAGTGCCTGTGTTATAAAAAATTTCTTGTACAAATACAAAATAGATTTTAACGGAAAAATGCCATTAGTAACACAAATGTTACTAATTTCCTTTGTGTTTTGTTCCGCTAAGCTAAAAACTGTACAAAGAATTTATAGTGGCACCTGTTTATTTTCATCTTATGCAATTCAGTGGCACGGTTTAGATAGTAAGGTACAAAGCACATTGTTTGTTTATGGTATTTTTAATGTTATTGGTGTTACTAATGTCATATTCCGTCAAGGATTGACAGAAATGGGAGTTAGTGGACTAGGTTATCGTGGAATCTGCCAGCTGCGATAAAAGCGCAGCTGCGTTACTAAGGCTACGTCAGAGAATCCACCGTATTCTTGGGTCTGAATGCGAGGTGAGGAGGAAAGCTTTCCTGTGGAGTCATATGGTTGCTGTTTAGTCGTCAGGCGTCGTCAATTTTCCTCACCTCTTGCATATGGCTCCAATTCATTACCTGTATATGGTAGGATTCTGTTGGTGGACTGTTAGTCCCCAAGTCCCACAGCCTGTACATGTCACTCGACAAATATATGTAGGTTTATTGTTTTGTGGGAAATTTGAGCCGTACGACGTCGAGCATTACAGGTTAGTTTTCCTGGGTATCCTCGCATTTACCAGGTTTACCCCATGTTGTGGTATTTACTCCTTCAAACGTCTTCGATGCTCATCCATTAACATCAGATAAGTTATTTATTTGAGGTGCCCTGCCATCACAGCTCGCGAGCTAGCGTATCTATTTCCGCTTAAACCGGTGATAGGGGCCGTGTGGGTACTTCATAGTCTCCACATGAACAGCCGCAATAAAAGCGCGGCTGAGATAATAAGGTGGCCCTCCAGTTTAGTAGCAACTCATAATACGATAGACTGTCCGTGTTCTGCTACATCATAATTCTTCTTGCCTTCTTAATAGCTTATATCTATCATACCATCCTGTTCAGAGATCGATGGCTGGCTCGCCTACACGGTGATCGGGGCCATGGAGTAAATTTTGTCCTGCTTCAGTTATGCCCCTTGGGTGTGCCTAAAAATGAGGACTCATGAACAGAGAGAAAAGCTGACAAAAACGGACAGGATGACCCCAAATTTTTTCACCTTTTTAAGTTGATACCGGCCATGTGAACATGAGAAAGAAATTTAATTGAAATCGCTCTTACAGATTTTTCTGAAAATTGAGCCGAATTTTACCATTTTTCGGCATTTTAAGAGGTTTTCTAGGGCGAATGAAGCAAGCTTGGAGGGGAATGTTCGAGGTTCATTTTTCTATAACATATCAGTGCTTTGTCTTAAAATAATAGTTTAATCATGCTCTTTAAGAAAATATATACATATAATTGATTTGGGTTGAAGATTTTACGACAATTGATGGCCGAAAAGCAGACCCATGGTCTATTACTTGCCGAACGAAGAATCTCCGGAGTGCACCCTAAGGCTACATTCGAGATTCTACCGTATTCTCACTGAATGTGAGGTGCCGAGGGAACCTTTCTTGTGGAGTCTATGGTTGCTTTTTAGTCCCCCGACGTCTTCAATTTTCCCCACCTCTTGCATATCGCGCCAATTCTACCACATGTGATCTCGCACAAGCACGATAAATTTACATAATAGTAATGTCTGCGAAGCCAGTTGCTTCCCTTATAAATATGAATTTGGATATAGCTTCAAGAAGTGAGTCAGTAATAAATTTCGCCCGTACAAACTCACAGTCAAATATATGGCCAACTGAAAGTTTCTAAAACGAAAGGAATCAATGTTCTAATCATACAAAACACACGTACACACGGGAACCAAATGTCTCCATATTTATTCCATAACTAGTTATTTTTCACCCCATGTGAACGTCAGTCTCTCGTCCGTACATTAGTGTCTTTCAGTCTTTAATTGCTTCTCGGACACGTTGGATACTTCCTCGTGGCATACCCACAGCATTCCGCATGAAGTACTACCGGTCTTGCGGTAAACACAATGCATCAAACATCATCTAGATTCCTATTTGTCTTCACTTCGCTAACCAACTCTCCAACCAGTTGGTCAGGCTGTCCGGACTACATCGTCGGAGAGAGCGTGAAGATGATATAGATGGTGTAAAATCTCCCCTTCCGAGAAGTGACGGGAACTGTAGTTTGAGCACTTCTCGACTTTCGCTTTGCTGCTATACACCTTCTTCAAATGGAGAACATGAACAGGTACAATGAAAGCGTACCGGAGATACAACATATATCAAGAATCGTTAGATTCTTTGTATGTGCTTTAGAATAGGTTAACTGGAAGACTATACTGTGAAGTCATGTGGCTCTGTCAGTATGTCGGCATCTCTTCCCACTTCCCTTATATGTGTTGTAATTTTTACCTGTATATGGCGAGATTCTGCTGGTGGACGTTTCGTCCCCGAGGCCCGCCCCTGTACAGACCTTTTGGTCTTTGATATATGTTGGCATTTGTGGGAAGTTGATGCTGGGTCGACATCGGGCCTTACAGACTAGTCTTTTGTGTTAAATGCCGTCATTTACATCTGACGACGATACAGCTCACCAATCCCCAATGTACGAGTGTCACAGCGAAACAGCTCACCAATTACCAGTATACGAGTTGTCAGAGCATTTCCATCATAGCTCTCTAGATTTGTATCTAATACCGCTTATACCGGTGCTAGGGGCCGTGTGGTCATATCATCCAAGTTGCCACATGAACAGGTACAATAAAAGCGTACCTGAGATACAACATATATCAAGAATCGTTAAATTCTTGGTGTGTGCTTTAGAATAGGTTAACTGGAAGACTATACTTTGAAGTCATGTGACTCTGTCAGTATGTCGGCACCTCTTCCCACTTCCCTTATATGTGTTGTAATTTTGCCTCTTTCTTCGATATCCGCGTCAAATTGGCGTAATCCACTCAATGGACTGAAGCGCCTAGCAAGTCCGCTAGAGAAGACATACACTAGAAGCATGTAACATGAAGAGAAAACAACAATTAATCAAACCCACCAGATTTCTGCCGCAGGTGGTGTGATCCCAGAAAAAGGCAAAACTTTATATTGAAACAATGCTGTGTGTTTGTCCCCTATAGTGTAGGCCTACTTGCTTCCTACCAGCAATGCATGTGCCTGTGGGCAGTACAAATATTACTCGAACCGTCATTTTAAAATAACGGACGGCGTTCTAGTGAGATGTGCCACCTTCGTGGGATCTCGGTATATTTTGACGGAGGCCCAGTTTATGCAGAGAAAAAACAAAGCTGGAGGACAACCTCTTTGAAGTCCGAGATGAAACGACACAAATCACAAAGTCACAAATATGAAAATCTGATTTCAAATCAACCTGACGGGAGACGAAATATACGAAAAATTGCCTGAAGCCTTATTCTTTCCAATGTGGATATGCTCGGGGAGGTCATGAGTTCATGAGTGCTATTCCGAAAGCCTATTAATAGAACGGCTAATCTTCGTGCTGACTAATAAAATATGTCATGAGCCTCCTTTTCAGAAGAACCACGACTAGGGATGATATTATTTAGTAGTCTTCCTTCTGTCGTCATGATTCATACTACATCGCCAGAATCTTAACACTACATCGTAGTACTAAACCAACACTCGTCCCACAAGTTATCCACTTTGATTCGTCAACGAAGGAAAACAAATAGGCGTTTGTGACAGTGGTCACATTGAGCTTAATGAACATCTACTAGAGCCATCTTTCTTCTTGACTTCTCTTCTCTCAAATGCAAAAATCGCCGCGTTACTCCCCACCTGATAAGGGTGCATTGCGTCTTCTTAAATCACATGCACAGATTTCAGTAGTGCAATACAGATATTCACGACCTGTCCTAACTGGCAGATCAAAAGTTTAACATGTAAAAGGCGCCGAGGGTTGACTATAGAACGCGTCATTCGAATTAACGTCCATGTCAGAAAGAACGACAAAAAAACGGATTAATGATAATGTAAAGAGAGAATGAACACTGAAGAACAAATTATGAAAGGAACATAAAAGAAGCAGTAAGTAAGCCACTAACAAGCTGGCGGCTAACATCAAACAAGAAACTTAGTCATTCTGTTCCTATACCAAGAGGAGAAAGAATAGACTGAGCGAGGAATCAGGTGACAGATAATTAGATCATAACTGGTACATTTAATGGTTATTATGCTTCAGGACTTCGAATGGGAAATGTAGAGCACTTACCGTCAAATGTCGGGTAGCAATAAACTGGAGAGTCTGGAGGATAAACACCAAAGACGTTTAGAAATGTATAGATAAATTGCAGGGTGATAAACTACTTGTAAAGTTATACACAACCTCCCAACAGTCAAGGAGTTCAATAATAAATGCAGAGCTAACTGACGTTTTCGACAAATTGATGAGTAAAAGGGCAGTCCCTGAAGACAGGAGAGCGGCATATATTACTACATGTACGCGATTGCAACGGTGGGAATGGAGAGTTGTAGTAACCACAAGCCAATGAGCCTTATCGATATTGTGTCCAATATTGTGGAATCGGTATATAGGGCCGAGATAGTGGAACACTTAAGTCTATTTTATCAAATACACCCAGTATGATTTCACGTGAGTGTGTTCTTGTTTACCAATCCCTTCTGTTTCTTGAGTGAAGCGACATCTTATAGATAGATTCGGCTATTCTTGTAACATATGGACATAATATATTCGAATGTCTAAAAAGCATTCAACGATATGCCATCCGAGAGTACTGACGTAAGAGTAGTCCATAAGCATCGATGAGGAGGTCCTACAGTGTGTCTAACACTGGCTTAAGGATAGGGACAAAGTGTGTTGAATGCAAAATGGTCTACGTGACAGATGGTTAAGTCATTTTGCTGGCATATCTAAATGACATCAACGAGGGTATTACCAGTAACATCTCAGATATCGAACACACAAGAATCGAAAGAAAAGCTGAGAAGCTGTAGGAGGTAGAACCTTTGCAGCAGCAACTATGCATGTACGTCCAAGTCGTTTCCATGGGTATAATGTATCTATTGTCTTGGAGTCGGCGTGAGAGCACGCCTTCTTCATCGTGATAGAGACATGGGGCTGAAAATCATTTTATGTATGGAAAGTATATTTTTGTCCATTTTATGAGTACATAGGTCTGAATATGATGGTCTAAAAATAAATCAACGTTTTCTTTCATGTCGTCGATGATTTCTGAATGTTTAGCGTACAGAATTGGATTTTGTCTGCCCAAGGATGTAGAATGCAGTGAAACCTCGCAGCAGGGGGATGGAACCAGTCGACCTCAGAACCTCTTCGAGTGGCGTTTACTGTAAAGACTGTGATTGGAAGACCAATTAAAGGGAAACAGCCTTTGAGCTGGAACCTAAATAGTATTGTAAGCCACAAAATGGCCTTCCTATGAAGTTGCTACCAAGAAGAGCGATACTTCTGTGTGTTTAGAGCAAACTCCGCACAGCACATCATCCATTTCACAGGCTCACTTCGCTTTGACCGGATTTATCCCTGACTTGACTGGATCACAACCAGGATTGCGAACCTAGTTGCACTATACGTTTTACTTGAACATTATATTTAATGATTAAAACGTCATTTCAGAACAACCTTCTGGATTCTCAGTCAATAGAGCTATGGAAAAACATGTAAAAGTGGTAGTGGGCGTAACATAAATGTAGGTTGGTCATGCGTCTTCGGGCGATGTGCCACAAGGGCGGGAATCCTGTACGAGATGGACTGGTGACTCGGTTATCACAAATTGGAATAAACGTTCAGTATAGCGTGATGAACCAACAGTGAATGAAAGGTACCATCTGTTAATGATGTAGTTATACATGATTATGATGACTATACTTGATTCGTTTCAATGAGCTATCAACTGTGTCATCAAAAGGCAACAACTGGACGTTCTTGACTCTCGACAGATAGAAAACTCATCAATAATGAAACTTAAAGAGATCAAAGACGCGTGCTGCCTCTTTATCTGTAGCACTTGCTCTTTACGATAACTGGATTTATCTATATTTGGTTTACCGCTGTGAGTTTTCTTAGAATAGCTAATAACCTTGTAACGGTTGTAGTGATTGGACGCTGATGGGTGTCCACCACAGAGGTTTTGTCGAAGTTTCATAAGATTCCGCCATAGGCCTGTTGTTTTGTTAGCAGAACAGAAAACCTTTATGTCAATGATATACTGACGAAAATATAATATTACTTTGCTGATGGACAAGAGTGACAGCCGACACCACATGTTAATAAGCGGCTATTGATTCTCAGACATTATGAAATTGTTCAACATAGTTTTAGTTTTCTTTGACTTGGTAATGGGCTAATGCATTCGGACGTCCATCGATGAGATAGAAAACTCGCGCATTAGACTAGACATTAATTCCACTGTTATCTTCCGTCAACAAGAACTAAGTGCAGGATAAGGTAGAATACAAGATA
The DNA here is from genome assembly GCA_036873755.1 of Hanleya hanleyi. Taxonomy (NCBI): domain Eukaryota; kingdom Metazoa; phylum Mollusca; class Polyplacophora; order Lepidopleurida; family Hanleyidae; genus Hanleya; species Hanleya hanleyi. The sequence goes on from JAVTVY010009577.1 coordinate 27,978, forward strand.
GGGATATTAAACCATCATGCCGCCTCTTCCAAGATCATCAGTGAAACTCGGTCGGTTTATGAGTGTACGAAAGTCTAATTAATGGTACACATGCATTGTACACTGATTTCAAAAGATGTATCGGATGTTCTTCGACTATGGGGTAATGATAAAACTGGACATGAAAGTTAAGGGTCTTAGATCTCTTAACAGGCTTCAATAATTTTGTTTTCGCCTAATATAAATAGCTATATAATAATAGCGGAATAAGTGACAATTTTTTTCTTTATACTGAAAATGTAGCATTTAAATAGAAAAACAAACGTCTGGAGATACCCACGTAAGACTGGATTAGTTAAGAAGCACTGTATAGGTATAGCACTGCCACTGCCATGTCCATGTAACACAGGATGATCAATTGATCGATTAAATTTTCAAAGCTTTTTAACAAATAATATTGACAATTCAGTAGAATTCGAATTGGTTGAAGAAACTACCAATCATAAAATTGATTCAAGTCCAAATAATTCAGATGTGGTAATCAGAATAATTATAAAAATTGTCATGGAATTCTAAGTTCCCGAATAGCTTTAAGGAAAATATAATTTATTGAAATTAACTTGAGCAAACACTGAAAAGGTATCCAAAATGTCACCTCTGTGGATATTAGAACCTTAAGGGACATGGATGATATATTAGGCTGCCTATCTTTGATATGAAAACCATTCATATACAGAAATAAAAACATCATATACATACATTTAAAGCTATTTAGGAAGAGAGATAGAAGTATCCGCATATTTTGGTTTAACACTTTGCCTATATGCAAGCTCCCGAAACTCCTCGGCTATATCATTGATTGATTGATGGATTAATTGATTGTTTATTCACCATATACAATATGTACAAGTAGGGTATAGATACATAGAAATATGGCGGGAATAAAACCCCAGAGGGCTTGTTAAATCCCAGATAATAATAATAATAATAATAGATTAGCACGAGACGCTGGGTGCGCTCATAAATATATCAATATATAAATGGTGAATATACCATGGAGCCCTGTGTAGTGAATTATAGCTCTATTAGATATATATATAGTGGGAGCTCAGCATATATGCAAATAGATTAATAAAATATTTTTTGTGTAAAATAGGGTTGTCTCGTGTGTCCCTTGTGATGGCCTGAGATGAGTTAACTCCAAGATTTACAATTTGAGTATAACAAGAAAGTACACTGATCCACATATCATGATAATTGAATGAGGTGCGATTTCAGTCGAGACTTAAATAGTGATTGTGATAAGACATGATTTTAGGTAATTAGGTAAAGCGTTCCAGATTCGTGATGCTTTCGACTTTGTGCAATAAAATGATAGATTTGAGTGCACTCTCGCTCTTTATGGATTGAGATTGGCTTGTCGAGTGGGATAACAATGGACTTCAGAGAGTTTTGTAAATAATTTGTATAGTTGGTAGGAATAGATAGGGGATTATTGAGAATTCTGTGAGTAAATAAGAAAATTAGGAAGTTGCTTAACTGAAATAGGGGTAGGATGTTTATTTGTTTCATTAAGGTACTAGAATGGGCATATTTACCACTGAAAATATGTGTCTAATTCCGCTTAACCCGGGGCTAGGGGCCGTATGAGCCCATGTACTTCAAGATCCTCATGGTACTCATATGAACAGTCACAATCAAAGCGTGACTGAGGTACATCATTTTTAGATGACGACTCTATAACGAATATTATGGATTAAGAATACTGATCAGCGATACGGATTTGATATTTTGGAACATCATGATGTCTTGCCGGTATCATTGAAAATTGTTGACCGCTTCTCTCTTGCAGGAAACAAGCCTATGTTTATGTATACTTTTGTCTTTTTGAATTGGTGCTAATACTGTTATATGGAAATGGAATAGGTCTTTGGATTATGGACGCGGATATTCTCTAATGGACGACGGCTGGATTATGAATGACGGACTAGACGCTTGTAATTACACGGATAATTCTCTTTTTTAATATCACAAGTGTGTTGAGATGAGTTGAGAATGTGTTTCCCCATACTAAATTACAGTAAGATACGTAAGACTAGAACAAAGAATAGTACAGCATAATCAATTACAAGCGTCTAGTCCGTCATTCATAATCCAGCCGTCGTCCATTAGAGAATATCCGCGTCCATAATCCAAAGACCTATTCCATTTTCCACATAACAGTATTAGCACCAAATTCAAAAAGACAATCATAGTATACATAAACATAGGCGTGTTTCCTGCAAGAGAGAAGCGGTCAACAGTTTTCAATGATGCCGGCAAGACATCATGATGTTCCAAAAATATCAAATCCGTATCGCTGATCAGTATTCTTAATCCATAATATTCGTTATAGAGTCGTCATCTAAAAAAAAACATGTATCTCAGTCACGCTTTGATTGTGCCTGTTCATATGTGTACCATGAGGATCTTGAAGTACATGGGTTCATACGGCCCCTAGCCCCGGGTTAAGCGGAATTAGACACAAGTTACGAAACGTAGCGCCATAGATCTTGCACGCTACGTTCGTATTTTGTTATCAGCATGCGATATGTATCGCCAAATTTGAGAAACTTTGAGTGGAGGCGCTTGGTGGAATAGCCCTGTTTTATAAGATTCTGCAACAATGTTTTGTGACGTTGATTAAAATCATCACATTTAACACAGGATCTAGCAAATGCTACTAAGCGAGATATGTATACGCCATATGCAGGTCCCACCAGAATATTACTATCCAGAAAGGGATAGTTTACGATGTCGAAATTGTAATCATCTCTTTTGTCATAAAGTCGACGAGAGAGAATGCCCGCTTCATTTTTATAGAGATAGAGATCTCAATAAGATGTGCCTGTAGAGCTATCTGTAGTTTCCTTCAAATCCAGTGAAGGTGGATATATATCCTTCACTGCGTCATTTATATAGCGATTATCCACAGCGAGAAGATCGTCTATATAGCGTTTGGTGAATGAGAAGGAACGGGCCCTTCAGGAGGTAAAAGCATTTTGGGAAAGGTATTGCGCCACTATTTCTAAGAACTCTGGCGTTGAATGTATGTGGATATTGAAAAACTCAAAATGTCTTACGGAAGAGCTTGATGCTAAAGGTCACATACCGTACAGACATGTATCCACATGGGATTTCTCGACTCTCTATACTACAATCCCTCATCAAGACCTTATTGACCGTCTAAGTTCATTAATAGTATCTGTGTTCAAGAAAACTGATCGTAGATAAATTAATGTCGGAAGCCATAAAGCATTCTTTAGCTCGACTACATACAAGAGATATCATTCATGGGACGTTTCTTTGTTTATAGAGTTGCTTGAATTTCTCATTAAAAATATCTATGTGAAATTTGGCAACACAATATATCAGCAGCATATAGGTATTCCAATGGGTACTAATTGTGCACCCCTGTTGGTCGACCTGTATCTGTTCTCTTATGAATATGACTATATGCAGGCGCTTTCAAAAACCGATCCATTCAAAGCCCGTTCCTTCTCATTCACCAAACGCTATATAGACGATCTTCTCGCTGTGGATAATCGCTATATAAATGACGCAGTGAAGGATATATATCCACCTTCACTGGATTTGAAGGAAACTACAGATAGCCCCTACAGGCACATCTTATTTAGATCTCTATCTCTATAAAAATGAAGCGGGCATTCTCTCTCGTCGACTTTATGACAAAAGAGATGATTACAATTTCGACATCGTAAATTATCCCTTTCTGGATAGTAATATTCCAGTGGGACCTGCATATGGCGTATACATATCTCGCTTAGTAGCATTTGCTAGATCCTGTGTTAAATGTGATGATTTTAATCAACGTCACAAAACATTGTTGCAGAAACTTATAAAACAGGGCTATTCCACCAAGCGCCTCCACTCCAAGTTTCTCAAATTTGGCGATACATATCGCATGCTGATAGCAAAATACGAACGTAGCGTGCAAGATCTATGGCGCTACGTTTCGTAACTTGTGTCTAATTCCGCTTAACCCGGGGCTAGGGGCCGTATGAACCCATGTACTTCAAGATCCTCATGGTACTCATATGAACAGTCACAATCAAAGCGTGACTGAGATACATCATTTTTTAGATGACGACTTTACAACGAATATTATGGATTAAGAATACTGATCAGCGATACGGATTTGATATTTTTGGAACATCATGATGTCTTGCCGGCATCATTGAAAACTGTTGACCGCTTCTCTCTTGCAGGAAACAAGCCTATGTTTATGTATACTATGATTGTCTTTTTGAATTTGGTGCTAATACTGTTATGTGGAAAATGGAGTCGGTCTTTGGATTATGGACGCGGATATTCTCTAATGGACGGCGGCTGGATTGTGAATGACGGACTGGACGCTTGTAATTTGAATGGATCGGTTTTTGAAAGCGCCTGCATATAGTCATATTCATAAGAGAACAGATACAGGTCGGCCAACAGGGGTGCACAATTAGTACCCATTGGAATACCTATATGCTGCTGATATATTACAAGGTTTTATTCTACAATTCTACAAGGTTTTATTCTACAAGGTTTTCCTGCTGAGGCAGTTCCGTATTGCGTTGATAACACCGATATTTCTCGAAATTTTTGAAGTTAGTTCGTCAATATGTGTTTGGCAGTTTAATCTATCGTTAAAATAAACCCCGAGGAATTTAAAGCTAGAAAGAGATTCAATTTCGGTGCCAAATATTGAAACCTTAGGGATATTTACATTTGTTGATCTATTTGGTTTAAATAATATAATTTTTTTTTTACGTTTAATAAAAGTTTGTTGCAGGAAAACCAGGCATGAAGCTTTTCAAGTTCCTGTGACATATTTTCCGAAAGTCTAATACAATCGGCATCGAATAGGGTAGCACTTGTATCGTCAGCAAAAAGATTAATGTCTAGAACCGATGTGGCCTTCGTAATGTCATTTATATATATTAAAAATAGTATGGATCCTGGTATTGATCCTTGTGGCACACCCGTACTGATAGGATTGAAGGAAGATATAGTGCCGTTGTAGGATACACATTGGCGTCGAGATGAAACCAGTTATTTGTGAGTAATCAAGTTTATGTAAGAGGATCTCGTGATTTACTCTATCAAAGGCTTTGGAAAGATCCAAGAAAGTAGTAATGCTGAACTGCTTTAGTTCCTTTGCAGCAACCAGTTTGTCATATAAAGAAAGAACGGCAAGAAATGTAGAATGGTTTGTTCGAAATCCATATTGATTAGGGGAGATAATCATCTCTGCTTCTAGGAATGTGATCATCCTCAAAACAAGTTTTTTCAAAGATTTAGCTGAAACATGGCAGAACAGAAATAGGTCGCTAATTCTCGGCCAGGGTTTTGTTTCCAGATTTGAAAACTGGAGTAACCTTTGCATTCTTAAGGGAAGTGGGAACGATTCCATTTTGGAAGGAAAGATTTACAATATGCGATAGGGGAGCAGATAATTAGGCTCGATATCGGTTTTATGAGTGACATGCGAATAGCGTCAATGTCAGGTGAGCCATTTTTAAGCATATGTACTATCTCATTTATTTAAGAAGGTGTATACGGTTTGAAGGAGAAGTCTTTATTGTATGTATTGTCAAGATATTTTGTGAAGTCATTTTGAGTAGATGGAATTTTTGAGGCCAGATCGGAGGCAACAGAAGAGAAGTACCGTAGGTTTTTTTCTACACAATAATCCATTTATTACTTTCCAGGTTCCTTTAATATTATTATACGATTCACTAAATTTGTTTTCATAGTATTTGTTTTTTGCTAGTCTAAGAGTGTGGTTTCTATAAACTTTATATTCACGAGTTACCTCAAAATCTTTTTTCGATATGTGCATCTTGTATAATCTAATTTTTTCTCGAATAGAGTGTAGCAAGCATGGGGTTATCCACGGTTTAAGTATTGTAATCGTATGAGTGGTTCTAGATATTATGGGGAAGCAGTCATCGTATATATCAGTAAATGTATCCATAAAAGTGTTTAAGGCGCTGTTAGTATCATCATCGTTAAGTAGTTGCTGCCAGTCCAAGTTTGTTAGTTTCTCATCGAAAAGTTCTTTTTGGACAGGATTTACTTTTCGGGATTTGAACGTGTTTGTCGAATTATTGGGAGTGGGCGAAAGACGGTTTGTTGCGCGAAAAATAGGAAAATGGTCAGTTATGTCAGATAGTATTTTATCAGAACCCAGGTCGTCTTCGTGAAAATTTGTAAATATGTTATCTATTAGAGTCGCTGAATGAGATTTTACTCTGGTCGCTGAATGTAGTTATAATAAAGACTGAGGGTAGCACGAAGCTGTACTCACTAATCAAACCAGTGCTGGATTTGTGTGGGCCTAGGTTACATGTTTTGCTAGAGACGCAATTATAACAAAGAAATTGAGCATTACTGGTGACAATGAGACAAAACATTAGGAAAAAACAAGATCATTGCTCTTTTATATAAGCTTTCATAAAAGAGCAATATCTATGATCAAATTTTCTAGATAGCGTACATTTAGTCCTACTACTACTCTGACAGATTGTGTGTATGACGCGGATCCTAAAGTCGATAACATACACCAATGCCATTCAGAAATTGTGTTACACATCAAACTCAGTAGGACGAAAACACCCAGAGGCTCAAGGGAAATCTGGGTTTAACATCGTTTTCTAGACGTGATGTGATTGCATCGCCTCCTCAATGTCTTTGAGAAGAATTATTTCCCTCAAGAAGCACCATGACTGATTTATATAATCTTATTTTCAGAGAATAGGTGACAACCAGGTCATCATACGATGTGAAGAAAACATGGCGACAGGAAATTATAGAAGAAATGGTTGGCTTCCTGTGAACGAGGAAGGATGTGTCATTTTGTACGTCCGCACAATCACAATCATCGCCATCTCAGGGAGACTGGCGGTTGACCTTTATAATAGCACCGAAGTCAACAATTGGAAATCTGTTTCGCACAATGACCTGACCGCATGCAGTTTTAATACGGTTTGTGGTAAGGTTCACTTCAGATATTTTTTTTTGTGCACGGAATATAGAAAAAAACCATTCGCTTTTATTATGACTACAATAGTCATTAAATCTACCACATAACCTATACGGTAATATCTATATATTCTATCATCCCTAGGCTATGCTCGTACCGTTATTTTAATGCATAAACGTATGCCTGATCCTGTTCTTTCATTCGAATTTGCAACTCGACCCCCTCAAAATTGTTTCAGCTTTTCTGGAAAACCACTTGAAAAGTACGACAAATCATTCTCGTTAGAAAATTTTGGCAAGACCAAACAGAGAAACCATCTAAGGGCGAATGGTAACAGAAAATCTGTGAGGAAAAAACAGTTGCTCACAGGTAAACATTTACTTTCTTGCGTGATGGCTGGGACAGGTTTGGCATCTGGATGATGAACATTGTCTATCCATCTGGCATGCACACCTAACATACGACACAGGAAATTATTTTGCATCCTTGTAACTGGTTCAGTGTTCCCATACGTTTCGATAGCAATATGAAAGGGTTGAGCATTTCAAACAAAGCCTCCAATCAGAAGCCTCTAATATCACCCAACTTATAAACGTAACGAACAAGTATATCACAGCAATGAACCGAGAAACGATTCCTACAGTCATATAACGATTCCTACAGTGCCTTGTTAGGGCCATGCATTGATCTTTCCAATTTTCTGCCTTTCTCTAATTTTCAAGATTTCACTTTCGCATTTTCTCTCGTTTCTTGTCATGCTCTTAGATTCATTTTCGATTTTTCAAAATTTATCTCTGATTTTTTTATTCATTTTCAAGAAACTGCATCCATTTCCATACGAAAACGCTGGAAATTCATTTTCAAGAGACAAGAACAATTCAAACGACCACATGAAAACACGTATTATACACAACAAATATAACCCAATGTCCTCTACCATGTTATCAATATCGATCTGTAAGGGTATATGGTCAGTGCGATCCGATTGTAGAGCTTTTCCTGGTCAGAGTTTGACCTTAGACTGTACATTGGACGATTATAGTTCGTTAGAATTTCGACAGCATATTTTTGAAGCTTAAACTGAGATTTATCATTATTTCTGAACATGGTGATTTCTATAGTTGCAGGTGAGACATCAACTCCAAGCGTTTATCCCGTCATTAAATATTCAGTCGTCGTCCGTTAAAGAATTTTTGCGTCCATAATCCAAAGACATAATTCATATAAAATAGCATTAGCACCACATTAAAAGAATATGTCATAGTATACATAAAACTGGGCTAGCGTCCTGCAAGAGAGAAGCAGTCAACAGTTTTCAATCATTCAAGCAAGACATCATGAAGTTCCAAAAATATCAAAACCGTATCGCTGATCAGTATTCTTAATTCATATGAGTTTCGTTGCAAAGTTGTTATCTAGATTATGATATATCTCAGTCACGCTTTGATTGTGATTGTTCATATAAACACTATGAGGATCTTGAAAAACATGGATTCTACGGCTTCTAGCCGCGGATTAAACGAAATTAGTTACGAGACGTAACGCCATTGATCTTCCAGGCCACGCTCATATTTTACTACCAGCATGAGAAATGTTTCGCCAAATTTGAGAAACTTTGAGTGGACGCTTGATGATAGAGCCCTGTTTTATAAGTTTCTACGATAATTTTGTGATAATGTGGTAATAATTTAGTTTTGTGACGTTGATTAAAATCGTTATTTTTAACACAGGATCTAGTAAATGGTATTAATCGAGATATGTATACCATGTGCAGGTAGGTCCCTCTGGTATATTACTGTCCAGATTGGAATAATTTACGATGTCGAAATTGTAATCATCTCATTTGTCGTAAAGTCGATGAGAAAGAATGCACGTTTATAGATATATAAATAAAATGTGCCGTTAGGGTCATCTGTAGTTTCCTTCAAATTCAGTGAAGGTGAATATATATTCTTCACTGCGACAATTATATCGCGAAGATAGTCCATATAGCGGTTGGTGAATACAAAGGAACCGGCCTTGAAATTATATGTCCAAGCCCTACTGCCCGTAGTGCAAATGTTTCATTTTGCGAACTATTTGGCAGAAGCAGGCAGGGTCGGTGATGTTGATTTGGCTTAGTAGACACGCTTCGATTGTATTCAAATATACCCAAACTGCTAGTGGTCGCGGTAGATTGATATATCCGTGAATTTTATCTCTCAGGAAGTTAACCTTTGAGATCTCGGAGGGCGCTTATTGCAAGGCCGAAAAGATTTTTTACTCGGACGGTTTGTGTATTTTTGAGAGAACGAAAACAATTTTTCACACATCCTATTTGTGAAATCCCGTATGGCATGCGGTGGCTCGATCTATCTATACGCAAAGGACGACCAAGGGTGCATGTAAGCATACATGTGTGGAAAGTGTAGTAAGGGCTGGTTTGGGCGAATGTAAACGTGAGTAGTATACAAAGCGTAAATAGACGCTAATTGACCTCAGAAATTTGCATATGACCTCTGTGACGTCACACGACAGCCAATCAGAAGCGAGTATTGTGTCACATGGGGTCATGTGTGGTGGTGGGTGGTGGGTTTAAGATGGCGGCTTGTGGTGGTGGGTGGTGGGTTTAAGATGGCGGCTTGTGGTGGTGGGTGGTGGGTTTAAGATGGCGGCTTGTGGTGGTGGGTTTAAGATGGCGGCTTGTGGTGGTGGGTGGTGGGTTTAAGATGGCGGCTTGTGGTGGTGGGTGGTGGGTTTAAGATGGCGGCTTGTGGTGGTGGGTGGTGGGTTTAAGATGGCGGCTTGTGGTGGTGGGTGGTGGGTTTAAGATGGCGGCTTGTGGTGGTGGGTGGTGGGTTTAAGATGGCGGATTGTAGAAAAACGTATAAAAGGAGGCGATTTTTAGGGATGGGGTGTATTCATTGCACTACCTACCTGACTCACGTGACCAGCCTGCTTGCCTGCCTGCCTGCTTGCCTAGCCGCTTGTATGAGACGAAAGCATGAGACGTGGAGAAGATTTTCCCTGGGACCCAGCAGCACCTCCGGTTGAAGTCTTGCCTGAAGACGAGCGTGTCAGGGACATTTATCGACGTCATTGGGCTACCATACGCCATTATTTTCACCGTGACCGTCGTCTATTGGACTTGTATAACTATCGACTGCAGGACCTCACGTATTTGTCTACCTATGCCGAGAACATTTTCACAGATCAGGTGACAGCGTTCAAGTTGAATATGACATTCGGGTACATTTTACGGCACAAGGAGGCGGACCAGGTGCGGTATTATTATCCCAGCAATAATACCTATGTGTTTGATCAGCCGTTCACGGTGACGGATGCGATTTCTCTGGAGCCACTCCTCGACCAACTGACTACGTTGGATCCATTGGAATGGGCCCGGTTGCAACGCCCCAATACCCAATGGCTTGTGGAAATGGTGACCAACGTCACATTTTTCGTCACGAAAATGAGAGATCATCCTATCGGTGCTCCTGTACTACTACCCCCTTGGTTGCTTCGTCGAAAAGGCCTGTATGCATTAACAGGAGGGCAACATGGGCCCTACAAAGACCGGAAATGTCTGTTTCGGTGTTTGGCCGTGCATGTGGACGAGTGTGATCCCCGGTCTTGTGACAGAGTGGCCAATGACTATTGGGAACAGTATTTACAGCAGCAAGACTTGGATAAGCGGCACTTCCGTGGAGTTCCGTTCAAGAATTTGGATGACGTGGAAACACTGTTCAACATCAATATCTTTGTATACCGATTACGATGCGAGGAGGATACATTTGTGGCTGAATTGGTTCGTCGTTCAACAGAACGGTATGCTGCTACGATGAAAGTCAATGTGTTCGACGACAATGGCGTGAGTCATTTTTCGTTGATCAACAATATGAGCCAGTACGCTCAGTCTTTCAGTTGCGCCCAATGCCATCGGGTGTTTCACCGTTCCACCGACTTACATCGCCACGAGAAAATCTGTGACAACAGTGTCAAGCGAGTATATCCGGGTGGTGTTTTTCATAATACGCCTACTATTTTCCAGGAACTGGCCGATGAGGGTGTGATCATACCGGAGGTGGATCGTTATTTTCCCTACCGGGCGTGTTACGATTTTGAGGCCCTGTTGGAGCCCATGGACATGTTTTCAGCGAAAACGCAGTGGACGCAGCGCCATATTCCTCTGAGTGTGAGTATTTCCAGCAACGTACCTGGCTATGACGCTGCACCGGTATGTTTCGTGTCCATGGGGGATTCCCATGAGTTGATCACCCGCATGATGGAGTATTTACAGGAAGTCAGTGCGGCTATTACAGAACTATTGGTGTCCAAGTTCCAGCACGTACTGGACCAGCTGGACGATCGGATTCCTATACCGGGTGTAGCGTTTAGTGACGATGAAGAGTCCGAGTCGGAGTCGGAGCCCGAGTCGCAGCCCGAGTCGCAGCCCCTGCAGTCGCAGGATGTGCCTTTACCGAAACCGTATGCGGAGAAATTGAAAGTGCGCTTCCTACAATATCTAGGCCAGTTATCGGTGCTAGGTTTCAATTCGGGACGCTATGATTTGAACATGGTGAAGGAATTTCTTTACCCCTACTTGGCCCAGTCGAAGTCCGTCATCAAGAAGATCAATAATCATATGGCCCTCACTACCACATCACTGCATTTCCTGGATGTACGGAACTACTTAGCTCCTAATTGTAGCTATGATCAGTGGGTCAAGGCGTATAACTGTGCACAAACCAAAGGGAGGTTCCCTTACACGTATATATCAACGCTCGACCGTTTGCAGGAAACACAGTTGCCACCCCGGGATGCCTTCTTTGATGATTTGAAGCAAGTGGAATGTCCGGAAGACACGTACCGGGAACTACAGCAGGTATGGAACGATCAACATATGCACACCTTGCGAGATTTCCTGATATGGTATAATAACCTAGATGTGGTTCCTTTCCTGGAAGCGGCGGAGAAAATGGTTCAACTCTTTTGTCGCCAAATGCACGTCGACATCTTCAAGGAGTGCTTGAGTTTACCGGGTCTGGCGCTTCGCCATCTTTTTCAAGAGTGTTCTACGTACTTCTCGCTGATACAGCAAAAAGATGCAGACATGCATGATTGTCTAAAGCACAACATTGTCTTATTTTTCACCGTTATCACGAGAAGCACGTCACTACTCTCCCCAGTGGAAAACCCTGTGCTAAGATCATCGGTTTCGATGCGAATGCCTTGTACCTGTGGTCGCTGGCCCAACCTATGCCCAGTGGCCATTATACACGTTGGTTGGCGGAAGGTGGGCATTTTACACCGCAACGTACACCCTACAAGCATCTGGCTGATCAGTGGTTGGATTGGGAAGCCTATCAACGGGCAATTTATATACGACACCAGACCAACGCCACAGAGAAGCGGATAGGAGATCGTCGACTCCCCGTTGATGGGTTTGCCCTGGTGGGTAGGACACCGACCGTATTTCAATTTTACGGTTGCTATTGGCACGGCCACGAATGCCATTTCAGCGCTGGACGCTTCAACGAACGACGTGGAAAAACACCGGAAGAATTACGGAAAGAAGTGGTGGAGAACAGTGATTATGTGAAAGAGAGAGGATACCATCTGATTGAAATGTGGGAGTGTGAATTTCACACGATGTGCCAGGCCCTGCCCCATTTACGACGTTTCCTAAAAGAGCGCGAGTACCCCTTGAGTCGTCGGCGACTTCTGAGTCTGCCACAGATGTTCGACGCCATTCGTTCGGGGGACCTCTACGGCTTTGTCGAATGTGATTTGCATGTTCCCGACACTCTCAAGCCTCTCTTCGCCCAGTGCCCTCCCATCTTTGAGAACACGCTGGTGGGTCGGGCTGATATTGGGGACACCATGAGGGCCTATGCGGAGCAACACGAGTGTTTGCCTCAACCTCGACGGATGTTGATTGGTAGTATGTGGGCCGAGAAAATCTTGCTGGGCACTCCCTTACTGCAGTGTTACATGAACCACGGTTTGAAAATTACCCAAATATACCAAGTGATACAGTACGTACCCGACGCTTGTTTTGCGGAGAATGCCGACATTGTGACGTCGGCCCGTCGTCAAGGTGATGAATACCCGAGTGAGGCCATCATCGGTGAATGTTGGAAGTTGACTGGCAATGGTTATTATGGAAAAACGGTGACGAACCAGGATAAGCACGTCAACGTGAACATTTGTACTACTGCCCAAGCCCGCAAAAAAGTGAATTCTCCTCTGTTTCGGTCCGTGGAGGTCATCGATGACGAGACCTATGAAGTCACTTCAGCCAAGAAGACTATCCGTTACAACCTACCCCTGCAGATTGGATGTATGGTATATCAGGTGGCCAAGCTGAGGATGCTGCAGTTTCTCTATGATTTCATGGGTGTGTATTTTAATCCATCAGACTGGCAACTCATGGAGATGGATACGGACTCGGCCTACATGGCCGTCTCTAATGCGGATTGGGGGTCCCTGGTGAAACCGGAGTTACGTACCCAGTATGAAGCGGAACGCGACCAGTGGCTACCTCGACGTGACCATTACCAGTACGATAAGCGTACGCCGGGCCTGTTCAAGCTGGAGTGGAATGGGGATGCTATGATTGGTCTCTCCTCCAAGACGTATTACTGTTACGGAGGAGACGAAAATAAGTTTAGCTGCAAAGGGGTGAGCCGGCGCGATCCCAACATCGACAAAGCCTTGTACTTGAACGTGCTGCAAAGCCAGGCCAGTGCCAGTGGCATTAACCGAGGATTTCGGGTGGTGGACCACCAGATGCGGACGTACATTCAGCAACGAGACGCCTTTACTTTCTTTTACCCGAAACGGAAAGTGTTGGCCGATGGTGTGAGCACCACTTACTTGGACTTGTGAACAATGTCGAACTATAACTGTTGATACACAAATGTAAAAGTCAGGATGGCCGAGTGGTCTAAGGCGCCGGTATTAAGTGCTGGTCGGCGAAGAGCTGGCGTAGGTTCGAATCCTACTCCTGACAGAACTTTTTTTGTACCTTAATCCTACCACCACTACTATTCTATTTGTACCTATTCTATACCTATGTGGACTTAAATAAAAAAAAGAAGTCAAACCCCCATCATGTTTTGTGTTTTTTCATCAATTTTTATTCAACATTAATGAACGTCAGAACAACAACGTCATAACAATAACGTGATAATAAAAAAACAAGTGGCCTGCGCGCAGTGCATTTTAAGTTAACCAGAGAAATGGAGCATGCACATTAAAACGAGAGGCCGTCCAATCATAGACGAGGACATCACGGTCTTCGGCTTGACAATAATCATCAAACATGTGTACGATGGTTGGCATAGAATGTCCTCTACTCCGGTGAGTGAGATAAAACACACAGTACTGGCCGCACACACTACTCAAGGGTCCTTGTAATCTTTGAGTATTCCAACGCCACATTGTAGTAGAGGCGTCCATGAATTTCACCAAATCGGGATGTAGGGGTGCAAGTCCGTAGGAATCAAAGTATTCGCCTTGGCCTAGGGTGTCCACGTACACAGCTACCCAATGTTCACCGGGTCGACACCCCGGGTCTGTATTCAGGATGTAGGCTGCTGGGGTGGTGGAGTGGGTGGGAAACACATTGCGTGGAAACACACCTCGAAAGGGGATCTTCGGATCTCGCTGGAGTATGCCCATCAGCTGTTCTGTATCCATGACTCTAGTTGGCGTAGTCACACAGCACGTTTCTTTGCTGATCCACGCTGATGACGTTATCAAACTCGGCGTAGCAAATCACGTTAATGGTCTGGGCTAGAGCGGTAGCGAAACGCAGTTCCAACCGTAGGTTTCCTTTCTTCAGCAAGGCCAGTTGATGATCGTGTTCCAAGGTGGGGGTGAGGTCGAAGGCGAACAACGTGTACCCACGGTAAAAGTCTCGTCGAGTGATGATATTTCCTTCGTCCTGGTTGTTTTGTCCTGTGGCTGTAAACAGGTTCAGGTAGGTGCGCACATAGTTTTGGTTACCAAAATCCGGTTGTAAGGGGCGGGCTGGAATTTGATGGCCAGCCACGTGCAGTGCCAAAAAGTTCAGGTTGAAATGTTGAAAGGCGAACGGATTCTCATCCCACGCGCCATTGAAAGCGGTGTTGGTCACACACGCTATGGTAATACGTTTAGGGAGATCCCATAGAAATAAATTTTCACGATTGGCCATCATCGTACCGGCTGGCACAGAGAACACCTTGGTCTGTACGCGTCGGATGGGGTACAGGGCTGGTTTTTTCGATAAGGCTTCCATGTGACTCACCAACACGCCCTGTTGCAAATCCACCGTACGCACAAACAGGGCTGCATCTTCTAGGATGATCTTGTAATTGGGGGCCGCTCCACCGGCCATCAAGGCGAACGCAGGTGTGGAACGGATCAACTTAATCTTGATGGATACACCGTTCATCATGTAGCGATCTTGCAGGAACAGATCGGCGTGCAGTCGTCCCATCATATCGACGGACTTGCTATCGGCTGTCAAGTTTTTGCGGTTGGTCAACCCATTATTGGCAGCCAGCACGCTATTCATGGAGCCGGGTGTATCCTTGTAGTACAGGGCGGCTTGCAAGTGGGATTTTTTGGCATCTGAACCGTACGACAACAGCGTCTCCATGTAGGCTCGGTACGGGTACGTATTGGTGGACGTACTGATGAGTCTATCGCTCAGACTCATATCCACCTGTTGGAACAAGGAGTGCAGCCAAAGATTCACTGGGCCTACTACTGCATCGTCCGCTACGTTGGCCCCGGCTGCGTCCACTATTTTGGCTTTCACGTACAAGTAGGTGTGGGCTAAATCCAGGTAGGCCGTATCTTTGTTTTCAATGGTAAATTCCACAGGGCCCGTCCCCGTCAGGCTAGCCAGGGGTCGATGTTCTACCCAACGTCATTCGGCTACACTGGTTTGGTTGGGTGGAATAGTCCACAAATCCAATTCACTGTTGGTAGACGGACACGACTCGGAGTGAATGAATGCCATTATGCGAAGATGTCTCTCCTACTACTCTTCTTCTTCTTCTTCTTGTGGGTGTGAGTCCTCCGGGGTGTGCGTCGTCGGTGTGTTGGACGTCGAATGACTCTTCGCTGTGTCCGGGGTTGTCTTTTAAGGGCTTTGGCGATCAAGACGCTGCCGGCTTCTTTAGCCCGTCGTTTCAAGGCTTGTGGGGGTGCTGTGCCTCCCATCACATCACCGGCCACGCGCAATCCACTGCGTACCGCTTGTTTGCCTACCGCTTTGACACCCCGTGTCACCAAGGGTAAGAACGTTTTCACAATGCTGCCCAGTATGTTTCCCAATCCGTGACCTCGTTGCATGCGTGCACCGCTAAAGATGGGCAAGCCTCCCCCCGTTTGTTTCTTGTAATAGTCGGCATAGCTGGGTGTATGACATTGGTAAGGCACGTACATTATACGAAGTGAGGAGAACGGGCTTGTCGGAAATGAAGTGTCAGCACCACTTTCCCTCGTTCGAATGCGACCGGGCGTCCCGTGTCATCTCTTATATCCACCGTGATCGTGTTGATATCGGTATGTCGTACGGATAGGTAGAGTATATGGTTGAAACTCTGGTTGACTTGATCGCCATACTTCTTTCTAATGGGGATCACCCGTAACAGAGGTGTGTTCACATCGCCCACAATATGGCTGTCCACTGCGTCCGAGTAGACGTAGAGTCCGTACATGCCTACTTTCATATCCATCACATCGTCACCGTTGTCGGTGGTGGGCCCCAGGTACACCCTGTAAGGCAGACCTAACATTTGCTGTAGTGTAGGACTGAGTTTCACAGCCACGTTAGGGCTCAGCAGGATACAGGCCTTGTCGTTGTGTGGGTTGACATTCAAGATCACGTGATTCTTGAAGGGGTAGACTTGCAGGGGTTTTGAATTATTCGTGGCCTCCCGTAGAGACTTGTACTCCAACAAGGACAGCAGACCCTCTATGAACTTCTGGGGCGTATCGTATTGGCCTTCGGGGAGAATGAGTTTGGTGACTTTGCCTTCGTACGTCACTTCGTACCATACTTCTTGGTCTCGTACGTTGTACCACGAGTAAGGGTACTGAATATCTACCAGTCCACATTCCCACCGACCCGGTAAATGTAACGGTTGTGGTAATTGAGTGACATACTTGGCCAAGGTGTTGTCAGGAAACACATCGAGTGAACTATTACTGGGCAACGTCAGGTTAAACATGACGACTGAGTTGTTCTGGCTTCTGCACCGGGTTTTTATAGGGGGTCACCCTCCCTTAGTAAGGTTCCCAGGCCTTGGGCGGCTGACCTCGGCGTCGTGACCGTCGCGGTGACTTAGATCTGGGAGTTTGCAGGGGGTGGCGTGGTAAAAGGGGTGACGAAGTAGGTGCCCGTCGTGCGGGTGTTTTGGGCGGCGTCTGAGGTTGCCATTCACGTTCCCAGGTAGGGGGAAGTCGAGAGGGTGCTTGCATCCACTTCCAGCGTTCACGATTTCCTACCAATTCTTGAGGGGTGTGTGTGTCTTTTAATCCCTGAGCAAACGCTTCCCAGCCCGGTGGATTAGAGTGTTTGCGAGAACGTACCATATCGTTGATCAAATCGGTCATATGAGACCCCGGCACCACTTGGTTTCGAATCAGTAGTTTTCCTTCAGCGTTCCAACCCATATCGGCATTCTGTTTCACCCGGTCCAACAATAAACGCGCCTTGGTCTTGAAGGCTTTAGGCACACTGGCCAACACTTCCTGTTCCAGCTGAGGTGAGGCAGAGGCTGAGGGTGGTGGTGGTGGTGGTGGTGGTGGGGTTGGGAGTGTGGGCGTTGTGGGTAGTTGTGGTGTACTACTACTCCCTCTATATTGATGCATAAACGTCTGGTACCGGTTCAGCGTATGATGGTAGAGTTGAATTTTCTCGTGATCGGGTAGTCGACGTTGGAGTATACTATTCATCTCTTCATCCAGAGACTGGAGTTGTTGCACTGTGGCAGGTACGGGATAGGGTGATTGCAAACTCTGTAACAGTCGAGGTTCGACCAGCATCATTTTTTTCGTATGTTCCATGACGTTAGCGTCCCAAGATGGAGCCTAGTAACGGTCCCAGTACAGTAGCGGCTAAGGGTGCGAGGACTGCGCCGAGAAATCCACCTCGCTGTAACACCTGTTTCTTTTTCTTGACACTACCCGTCTTCTTCACCAACGTTCGGAGACCCGCCTTGTGCCGTTGCAATTTCCCTTTCTGCAGAGGACTGAGCGGAACATTGCCTTTTAACACATTATGCGCCACTTCACACAAACACCGTACCAAGTCGGGATCCGCTCCGCGCACCAGGGCCCGGACACCTGCGGTGGCGCGCTGCGTAATACGCGGAGGGCCGGCGCGTGCTTGCGTACCCGTGCAGACATGATGAGTGACGGCTAGAGTGGGTTGTCTTCTTCTTTTATTTGGGTGTGTACACCGTCTGCACCTCTCCGGGAAAAATGTGGGTACGCAATCGAAGGGCTGAGGGAGTGTCTTGTTTCAAGTCGATGAGTAGATACCCGTGAGCTCGTTGGGTAGCATCTTCAAAGGCTTCTCGTACAAAGGCCGTGTTTTAGGGTACATCTGTTGGGCCAGGTGTGTAATTTGGGAAGCGTCTCTGGGGTTTTTGAATAACACCACATACTGCGCATTCAAACTAATGTTCCTGTGCTCTTTGTTCTTACTGAAGAGATTCTGCACGATGTAGATGATGCTCAACCGACGATGATGGCTTCCTTTGGTAAAGAGACGGGTGATTCGACTGTCCGTTTCCGTCATGAGATCGTCCAGCACCACCAACGTGTCTTTGGGCGTATCCTCAGGGGGTAAGCCTTCCATTAAGGTGAGTCCCGGGACACGTGCCAGTTCCTCGTACGTGGGTTGCCAAGCTCCATAACACCACAGGATGCGAGCTAGAGGAGGTGAAATGAGGGCTGCCCCGTGTTGGATGAGACGTTGAACGAAGTGTGTTTTCCCCGACCCTGTCGGTCCAGCGATGAGACACGTGAAAGGATGCTGCCACCGAGGATCCATAGTTTTTTGTTTTTTGTTTTTTTTATTTGGTGATTTGCGCTCGGCGTTCAGAGGCCCACCCCCGTTGTCGTGGATCCCACCGGGGATCGTAGTCGAACGGGTACCGTTGCCGTGGTAAACGTGATTCGTGCACTCTAAATGTGTTTAGCGTCGTAGGAGTCGTAGTGGAGGTGGTAGGTGTACTAGGTGGTGGTGGTGATGGAGTGGAAGGATCGTCGCTTCTCAGGGGTGACGTAGGATCACGTGGATTCGTAGTAGTAGTAGTAGTAGTAGTACGGAGCGTCGTCGTAGTACGGGGCGTCGTCGTCGTAGGCGTGGGTGGCTGGATGTGGCGGTCAGGTGACGTGGTGGATGGGATCGGTGACGTCGTCGGCCACGTGGTAGGCGTGGGTGTCTGGGTTGATACGTGACGGTACCTTGACGTCTTGGATGGCGTAGGCAGCGTCGTAGTGATCGCAGTGGTAGTGGATGCTTGAGGTGGAATTGTGGAGCGCAGGGTGTTGAAACAGGATATCACGTACGCCAAATCGTAGAACACGCCTCCAAATAACGTACCCAGAAGCACTACTACACACACTACAGTACCCACTTGTGCTTTTCGCGTGCGTAACAGTAAGGGCAGATGTGCACTATCCATGGTACAACCCTACACTGAAGGATGGTGGTGATAGGGGTTAGAATTTATAGGCGTTTCATGTCACGGCCTGACACCCAGGAATTAAACGAAC